>JAJOZX010004515.1:310000-429701 GCA_023014485.1 Bathynomus jamesi | reverse complement strand
ACAGCAAATTTAGGGTTCTGCCAGAACCTTTTTTATAATTCACCCAGGTAGTTGCTGACCGTATATATTACTGCAGAAAGTACGAAAGAGTGTGTCTTTAGCTTCACTTGTACAGAAACGAAAGTTCCTTATGGTCATATTCGCTTTAGCACACAGGCTTCGAGATTGTTTTCTTATATCCGAGTCATCACTCAAGGAGCTGGTAATAGTTTGACCCAAATACTTAAACTCTTGTACTTCCTCAATTACTTCACCATTCATTTTAAACCTTATATCAGCTGGCTGATTACAGCTTTTAGGATGAAATTGCATAACCTTAGTTTTTGTAACATTAAAAAGAATATCATGTTTCTGCGAATACACTTCGCAGACTTTAGTAGCCGATCCAGACCTTTAACAGAGGACTTATTAACACCATATCATCGGCATAAACTAAGTTATTTATCTTTGTGTTATCTATACAACATCCTACTGTTGCCTCATTAAGTGAAGCAATTAATCCGTCAATATACACATTAAACAGCATAGGGAAGAGCAAGGAGCCTTGTCTCACCCCACAAGAGGAGCCAAAACCCTCGGATAGTACATTGCCCCACCTAACAGTGAAAGATTGGTGGGAATACCAAAATTTCAATAAATTTAATATGTACATGGGAACCTTCCTGTCTTCTAGTTTTGCAAATAAAATATTGTGGTTCACCCTATCATATGCCTTACTTATATCAAGGAAACAGCTATAAATGGTTGAATTACTGTCAATGTATTTAGATATTGTTTCTTTAAGTACATAGATACACAGGTCAGTTGAGTGGGACCTTTTAAAGCCAAACTGATTAGGAGATGTCCATAGGAAAATCATTTAATCGAGTAACAAGAGTTTTTCTAGTAGTTTCGAGAAGCAGGAAGCGACAGCAATAGGCCTGTAATTATTGCTGGACAGAATGTCTCCATACTTATTTTTGACCAGGGGCAAGATATATACCCTCATGAACTCTGCAGGGATATAGCTATGAGCAAGCATGGCTGATAGGAGCAATGATATATGCAGACATACTACGTCATTTGCATATTTTAAGTGCTCATTCGATAAGTCATCTACTCCTGACGCAGAACCAGTCTTTAACTCTTTAATTAACCTCTTTACGTCAGAAAATGATATCAAAATATTTTCCCTTGTCCCTCCCACAATCGTTTCGCTGCAATCTATCTTAAAATTATCCCTACTCACACTATTAAGAATGTTAGAGTAGTGGTTTTTTCACAGCTTTGCAATTTCATCCTCCCCCGACACCCCATCGATTGTCGGAGGGAGGACATTTTTGACACCCGTTTGATTCTTAACGAATTTCCAAAATTTGTTATTATCGTTATTTATGCGAGCTTCACATGCTTTTGATGCTCGAATAGACTCTTCTTCCTGTTTACATCGCCTTATGGCCGCCTTTTACTGACCCCGACTTCTACACATATTTATGTGTACTGGTCCTAATCTGGGTCTACAATGAAAGCACCACAAATCGTAGGCGTCTTTCGATTCCCTCTTCAGGGGGGCAATAAAATCATTCCATCCAGGAATAACCTTAGTATGATAGTTGTAAGATTTAATCAAGGGGCTTCCTGCTTCTCTTAACAGGGATATTATCTTACTATAATACCTATCTATGAGTTTACAGTGAGAATCATTTGAGCAAGGATTATTACAGCCAAGGTGCAAAATTTCTAAATTATTAAAGAGGTGACATGTTCTGTCTTTGTATTCTATTCTCTGCTGCATATTAACATTGGACCAATCGACGCGATTATTCTTACCTATTGAGTTCTTGTTAAGTCGTGTTGCGCATAAATTGGTAACGTTAATTAATATTTTGTAATGGTCTATGATCAGAAAGAAGGAAATCATGCAAAATATGAACTCTAACAATTCGATCCTTTAGATTATTACTAGTGAGACAATGATCAATCCACCTGGTGGTACCACTCATATCGCTAACGTATGTAAAATTACCACTGGCTACCCCTAATACATCTACATCACTTATACTTAAATTGGCCGACTCGCACAGTTACCCAATTCTCCAAAGAATTCCGAGTTCACATGTGCGTTAAAGTCCCCCATTATTATACAGTGAGAATATTTGGGGTTATCTGATAATGACTTAATTTTGTACAGCAAATCAATGTATTCATCTAGATTACTGCCGTTGTTTGTATGGTAAATAGCAGTTTACAATTAATATGCAATCATTGTTCACTTGTAATTCAATGCCTAACACCTTACGTTATCGCTTGTTAAAAATCTTATAGTTTTGACAAATTTTTCCTTAATAAGAAAGCAACACCACCAAAAGGCCTACCGTACATTAATTCATCTGACAAGTCTACTGCTGATGACGCATGGTACATAAAGTCATCATGGATGGTAGAGAGGAATTTTAGCTCTTGCTTAGGTAGCCAGTGCTCCTGCAGGAGTATCAAATCTGCACTGTCGCAGATTTTAT
The DNA here is from genome assembly GCA_023014485.1 of Bathynomus jamesi. Lineage (NCBI taxonomy): Eukaryota > Metazoa > Arthropoda > Malacostraca > Isopoda > Cirolanidae > Bathynomus > Bathynomus jamesi. Next base: position 427,203 of record JAJOZX010004515.1, on the reverse strand, counting down.
GAACATCTACAGTTGAATTCCTCACTGACCTTACATTATGAGACTATTTTCAACAAGTTATCCGCCATGACTGATAGAAAATTTATTATTAGTAAGATTATTATTATTATACACAGTACAACTTCAGGCATTACCGTTAGGGCGCCTATTATTATAATTATTATTATTATTATTATTATTATTTTGCCTGTTATCAAATCTCCTTGAAAAGTGAATAAACTCCTTAACAATAATACCGTCGGGCCATTGACTCATATATATATATATATATATATATATAAGATGATTTTAGGTAAATTTCTTCTCTCTGAAAAAAGTTGTTAATGAATTTTCTTTGGTCAGATAACAATGATAACAATATCGTTATTTGTGTTAATATTAATGCTTTCCAATGTTGATATATAATTTCTGGTACTTCAAAGGGGTATGGTAAAAAGATGGTAAAAATGATCGTTTTCATAATATATATATATATATATAATATATATATATATATCGTAAAGAACGACGCTTGTATAGGAGAGATTCCGCGGAATATCTCCTATACAAGCGTCGTTCTCTACGTTTTATACTGCGTGTTCTTTGCAGTTGAATATATATATATATATATATATATATATATATATATATATATCGTAAAGAACGACGCTTGTATAGGAGATATTCCGCGGAATATCTCCTATACAAGCGTCGTTCTCTACGTTATTTATACTGCGTGTTCTTTGCAGTTGAATATATATATATATATATATATTATATATATATATATATATATGGAATATCATGCATGAACAAGCACGATTTTACATAATGCAAAAACACCCCATCGGGATTCAAACCCAGCACCTCTTGTGTAGAAGGTGAGGGCGTTCACCATCGCGCTTCAACCATGTAAACGTTAGTACAGCCAGATGCATATTTCAACACCCGAGGGAATATATAACGTTTTCGCGTCGAGATATTCTCTGTATCAACCATGAATTGACTCGAGCATTTCATTCAAATCTCTAATTTAACACTGTGGGACCCATGCGTGGAATATCATGCATGATGGGCCATTTTTGGCATTTTGCTAAATCTTCCGAGTTTGAATCCTTACGGGGTTATTTTCGTTCTAACTCTGCGCGCGCGCGCGCGCGTGTGTGTGTGTGTGTTTGTAATTGTGGAAAATACACACAAATACAGGTGATTTTTGTAAGCTGAAAACCATTTTCAGACAGTTTTTAAATGAACCTACGAAGTTTCTTTGACCTGCTCCTTAATTAATTGATATTGCGTCTGGTTCTAATCTCTTATTTAATTACAGACTTTCTTCAGTTAGTATCCGCCATCTTCCTCACCTTGTTTTCGGTCTATTTTTAAAGCCAAGACGGAGTCAACAAAAATACTTTGTAAGAATTTCACAGAGCTCAAACTGTTTGGCATTCTTTATATTTGGTTCTTTATATTATATATATATATATATATATATATATATAATATATATGGGATTGAACTCAGAATGGTCCCCTGAGGTTCTTTTATGATACACACAGACCGTGCATGGAACAAGGAACTCTTCTGGGAAAATTAAGTCCACTATACTTCGAATAAGTAATGGTAAATGAAAAACACTATAGTTTTTTATTTTTCATGATGTTAGCCCAACGTGGACAACGGGTCACTCGCAAAGAGGCCTCAAAAATATAGCTTCCCTCACCAGCTATCTGCAAAGCAGATAGGATCCAACTTTGGGAAAGGATCTAGGGGTTACTATAGCCTATTATATCCAGAACCTCAATATCAGCAAAAGACTCGTTGCATTCTCCTCGGATTGAATACATCAAAGAAAAAGGGGTAACTATTTTATTTTTAGCCAAAAACCAAAACTTAAACCTCAACTTACCATTTACCATTACTTATTCGGACTATAGTGGATTTAATTTTCCCAGAATAGTTCCTTGTTCCGTGCATGGTCTGTGTGTACCATATATATATATATATACTGGTCAAAAAAAGAAACGCAATTAGCTTGCATATGGTGTAAAATTTAAGTTGTTAGTGGTATTATCACAGTTTCAAGATTATGGTTAAATGTTTGTTCAAATCTTTTAAAGCCACTTAGTGCATGTTTTTAAACCTGACTAATCCCGGCTAAGACGCCATTTTGTTACAAACATTAAACAGAGATTAAATTGAATGTATTCTTTATGAAGGCATGCATTTTTTCTTTGACTTCACAGAATACACACTGCCCGTTGAGAAAACCAAACTTTTTCCCGCGATTGAGGCATGCCACGACTCTCAGAGGTCAACAGAGGTCGTGCCTTGGGCATGTTGGATGCAGGCATGTCTGCTGTCCAAGTTGCACAACGAATGCATGTGCATCCCAGCACAATCTCTGGCTTGTTAGACGGTACAATGCCACAGGAAGTGTTCAGGACCTGCCAAGACGTGGGCGACCTCGTGTGACGACCTAACGCCAGGATCGCCACATTGTACTGCAGCACCTGCGTCATCGGCAGCGGAATGCTCGTCAGACAGCCAGAGAGACACCTGGTATCCACAACAACAGAATTAGTGACCAGACCGTCAGAAACCGACTCCGTAATGCAGGACTCCGATCCCGCAGGCCTTACAGATGTCCTTTTCTCACTGATGCAAGAAGGCAACGACGCCTGCAATGGGCCTATCAGCACCGTGACTGGACACAAAGAATGTGGAACCAAGTCCTCTTTTCTGACGAGTCTCGCTTCAGACTGTCCAATTCTGATGGCCGTGTCAGGGTATACAGACGACCAGGGGAGCGATACTCAGATGCTGCAGTAGTGGAGCATGACAGAGGGAGGACCAAGTGTCATGGTTTGGGCAGGAATTGCCTTTGCTTCAAGAACTGAGCTGGTGGTTGTTGATGGCGCTCTGACTGCCCAGCGCTACAGGGATGAGATTCTTCACCCACATGTTCTTCCATTCATGAGGCAACATCCAGAATTGGTGCTCCTGCAACAGGACAATGCCAGACCTCATGCAGCCAGGATAGTGCAGGCGTACCTGCAGGGACAACAGGTGCAGACCTTACCATGGCCAGCCTTCAGCCCAGACATGTCACCGATAGAGCACGCATGGGATGAACTTGAACGGCGAGTTCGCAGACGTCAGCATCAGCCGCAGAACATCAGGGAACTGACCAATGCAATTATTGAAGAGTGGAGGGCCATCCCTGTTGCTTTCCTGCAGAGACTGTTGAGGTCGATGAGGGCCAGACTCCAAGCCTCCATTGTGGCTAGGGGTGGCCATACGCGTTATTGACTGTTTGTTATGTTAAAGAATCATTTACTATATACTGAGTCCTCATGTTTATTAATAAATCTCAAAAATTGCGTTTCTTTTTTTGACCAGTATATATATATATATATTTTTTTTTTTTTTTAACTCAGAATGGTCCCCTGAGGTTTTTTTATGATACACACAGACCGTGCATGGAACAAGGAACTCTTCTGGGAAAATTAAATCCACTATAGTCCGAATAAGTAGTGGTAAATGGCAGTAGCATGCCCGCAAAATGGTAGAGTGCATATGCAATTGCAATGTTGATCAAATGAGTGCCAGTGCCAACCCCTCGCCCAGTGCCTCCCCCTAAAGGGGGAAACTTCCCCAGCAAGCTGGGGGAGTTCACCTTACCTCTTTGGGGGAGAAAATGGGACGGCCTCACCCCCCCAAAGGGACATACCTAACCGAAGAGAGAGGAGGAGAGAGGGGAAGAGACCACCCAGCTTCTGCCAGATGCAGAAGCTGAATGACAGCTCAGGCAGCAACACTTGACTTAGAACTCGAAATCCGCCAGTTGGCGTAGAAGCCAGTGCCTCTAGGCATTATCAGCCAATTGGCACAGTGGATAAATCGTTTGAACAGCCAAGAAGCGCACACAAACGCACGTAGATTCCCCTATTATTACACACACAACTATATATACGTTCATAGGTCGCCAATTCCCTCCGTCATCACCCGTTTACACACATCATTTGAACAGCCAAGAAGCGCACACAAACGCACATAGATTCACTATTATTACACACACACACACACACACACACACACACACACACACACACACACACACATATGATTTCCCCATACGAAAACGTCGCAACCTAGGAAATGTTGTTTATTATAGCGGCCATCAAAATAAGGCAACTAATTGATGCTTCAATTAAGATTTTTTATTATTAACGGGACACAAAAATTTCCTACACAATCTGAAACAATGAAGTGAATAACCTTTATCATCCTCTGTATATACATTATTAAAAATTATTATTATATTTAAAACAAATTCGTCAACACTGGCCGATACTTTATGCTTCTAACCACTATCTAAAATAAATGAAAAATCTTAAAACGCCTACTTTAAACTTGTTCACGGCACCAAACAGGCGTCTGAACACCTGAATTTTATTTCTACTCGTCCGAACGAGATTTTAATCCGAAACGAAATGGGCCGAAAATCCAAATTTATTTCCATTGGCGCTAAACAACTTCATATATTATATATATATATATATATATGTCTGTTGAAACGTCAATTAGCGCTAAAAAGGACGTGCAGGTAAGGTAATAAAATGATTACCCCAATTTCTTCTTTTAAAACACAAGTTGTTCATTTGAATCGATATTTATCATACGCCCATTCTCTCAACACAATAACATTTTGAAAACTTTGATGGCTAATCGGCAGTATCCCTCCCATTTCTGTTAATTATTTTTTTTTTTAAATTATTCCCAGTTTTAGGTGATTGTAAAAGTCGCTAACAACTTCATATATATATATATATATATATATATATATATATATATAATATATATATAATATATATATTACGCCAACCAGTGCTGTATTATTTCGCACATGCATCAGATTCTGGTGCTAAGAACTTTCCTTTTCTGATTATTCCGATACATGTAAGGTAATAAAACATGAGCTGTCCATTTGAATCGATATTTATCATACGCCCAATCTCTCGACACAATAAACATTTTAAAAACTTTGATGGCTAATCCGACGTTCGCCCTTCCATTTCTGCTAATTAGCTTTTTTAAATTATATTCCAGTTTCAGGTGATGTAAAAGTCGCTAAACAATTCCATATATAATATATATATATATATATATGATACGCACAGACAGTGCATGGAACAAGGAACTCTTCTGGGATAATTAAATCCACTATAGTCCGAATAAGTAATGGTAAATGACAAATACCATAGTTTTTCTTTTTCCTGATCCTAGCCCGACGTGGGCAACGGGTCACTCGCAAAGAGGTCCCATAAATATAGCTTCCCTCACCAGCTATCTGCAAAGCAGACAGGATCCAGCTTTGGGACATGGATCTAGGGTTTAAAGCAGCCTAGCCCTGCTACATTTAGAACCACAATATAAGCAAAAGACCCGCTGCCTTCACGTCAGATTGAATACATCAAAGAAAAAGGGTAACTATTATATTTTTAGCCAAAAACCAAAACTTAAACCTCAACTGGCAGAATTGAGCATCCACTTTTCGAGGCACATAACATGTCCGTTTCAAGGGTTTAATTAAACCCTAGATCCATGTCCCAAAGCTGGATCCTGTCTGCTTTGCAGAAGCTATATTTATGGGACCTCTTTGCGAGTGACCCGTTGCCCACGTCGGGCTAGCATCATGAAAAAGAAAAACTATGGTATTTGTCATTTACCATTACTTATTTGGACTATAGTACGTTAGATTTAATTATCCCAGAAGAGTTCCTTATTCCATGCACTGTCTGTGTGTATCATAAAAAACTCATGGGACCATTCTGAGTTCATTCCCATATATATATATATATATATAAATAAATGAACATTGAATAATCAATATTGATTTTTACATAAGAAACCAAAATCTCCTGAGCGAGTTTGGATAGAATTTCGATTTTTGCTTTCTATTTTTTTTTAGTGTCACAACCATGCGACCTACCATTTTTATGGTTTAATCGTATCCATATTTCCATTTTTCATTTGGTAGAGAATTTATTATAATTAATTATGGTTGTCCTACATCTAACCCTCATCCCTAAATTTTATTAGATTATGCATACACATTGCATATGGCCTGATTGGAACCCTTGTTTGTACTTCTTTATTCATTACTGTATTCCTCTAATTCATCTTTTTCTAAATTCTCCCAATAATGACTTGTACTGTACGTACAAATTAAATAACTATGACGTAATAAAGTAACTTAATTCCCTTCACATTTTCCCGTCATTAATTTCCCTTCATCATACAGTATCTCTAGTATACAATGTATGGAAATTCTTTAAAATAATAGTAAAAACTGTACACTCTATACATCATTATTTATATGTTGTTCATTCATACATCCATGTCTTTTCTTGATCTTTATCTTTTGTTAATTTTATTAATTATTCATTCTCCTACCTATTGTCTACTGACGCCCTATCAACCTATCAGTCCATGTTTACTCGTGTCTATAGTAGGCACACAACCTATTGTGGTACGTACCGATATGCGTACAATACTTTGTGCATTCGTACATGTCCCCTGATGATCATGATTACGTACATAGTTACGTACATGTAAATACGTCCACATGTATTCCGTTTAGTTTTTCTTTTATTTGTTTAATTCCTCGCAAGACCGGAAGTGTACGCAATTCGATGATCATAGCATAAATTGACATCTGAAAATGTAAATATCTCCTCTCAAACAAAACATTATCATGTATGTTATATATATATATATATATATATATATATATATATATATATATATATATAATTATATATATATAACTGCAAACACGCAGTATAATTAAGGTAAAGAACGACGCTTGTATAGGAGAATATTCCGCGCAAGATGAGAGAGAGGAACGAAACAAATTAAAAAATGAGGTAACCACCAGGGAATCGAACCCGGGATCTTCCGATTGCCGGTCAGATATGATAACCATTACACCACGGGCCTCACTCAAACAAATGCCGTAATTCTACTACATACGCGCAGAAACTAATGCCCCAAGGGGGCACCTCCCGCATGCCGTACATTATATACATTTAAACTGCAAACACGCAGTATAATTAACGTAAAGAACGACGCTTGCATAGGAGAATATTCCGCGCAAGATGAGAGAGAGAGAACGAAACAAATGCAAAAATGAGGTAACCACCCAGGAATCGAACCCGTGATCTTCCGATTGCCGGTCAGATATGATAACCATTACACCACGGGCCTCACTCAAACAAATGCCGTAATTCTTCTACATACGCGCAGAAACCAATGCCCCAAGGGGGCACCTCCCGCATGCCGTACATTATATACCTCATTTTTTCATTTGTTTCGTTCTCTCTCTCTCATCTTGAGCGGAATATTCTCCTATACAAACGTCGTTCTTTACGTTAATTATACTGCGTGTTTGCAGTTTAAAAGTATATAATGTACGGCATGCGGGAGGTGCCCCCTTGGGGCATTGGTTTCTGCGCGTATGTAGAAGAATTACGGCATTTGTTTGAGTGAGGCCCGTGGTGTAATGGTTATCATATCTGACCGGCAATCGGAAGATCCCGGGTTCAATTCCCGGGTGGTTACCTCATTTTTTCATTTGTTTCGTTCTCTCTCTCTCATCTTGCGCGGAATATTCTCCTATACAAGCGTCGTTCTTTACGTTATATTATATATATATATATCGTATGTGCCCATGTACTTTATGTTATACTCCTAACATCCTGATTGTCTATAAATATGAAACACTGTAAACAAAATAGTTTTAATTAACTGTAATACTTTAATATAATGTAATTGATGTACTTTAATGAAACTGTAATTAACGATAATAATTTCATATAATAAAATTAATGTACTTTAATAAAACTATAATGAACGATAATAAGTGAATGTGAATTAATTGGTAATTATTAAAGACCGGAAGTTCAGGCACTAAAAAACAGTGAAATAGGCAGGCAAAAAGGCAGAATAAAACATGGAAATAGGCAAAAAAAGGCATTTATTTTTAAATCGAAATTCATTAAATAACATGAGCTAAAACTATAGGTAAGACATCTCCATACATTAATAAAATAATGCTAAATAAATCTATGAAGTATAGCTTTATTCATTTGATTGGTTACACATTACAACAAGCATTTTTTCCAAATTTTCAAACGTTAGATTATGTCTACGATCAGTTAGCAAGTGTTTAAGAAGGGAAAATGATCTTTCAAACAACAACTGATGTGATGGGCATACTTAAAACATGCTATAATTTCTCGAGTTTAGATTTGAAACGTCTACATCACCATCTCCTTCAAGGACTTTTGCAATGTTCTTGATTTGAGCTAGGTCAGCATTACCTGAAATTACTTTTTCACACTTCTGCTGGACAATTTTACCTGTGGCACCGAAACTTGATTAATTTCCTCAACTACGTTTATAAAAATGCCCAATGCATTTACCAAGGTTTGGTTTCTTTCTTCCAGTGAAGTTATTGCAAGTGGTAAATTTGAAAAGTTGGCATTAATGAATGCAAGATCATTTTGCAATGACTTCTGCATGAGAGATTTCATAATCTTGATAGAAGATGCATCCTCTTCATCAAAACTTTCTACAATGCTCTGTACTGTGTTGTAATTTTTACAATAGTAAAGTGCGGCATTTATCCAAGTTCTCCATCTTGTCAGTACTGGCTGAGGTGGCAGTGCTAATCCCGGTGCCTTTTCCTTGAAAACCTGGACTCGTGAAGGAGCTTTGAGAAATACCTTCTTTCCATTTGAAATCATCTTGTCAACATCAGAGAATAATCTTCGTACCTTTTCAGAAACTCGGTGGAGTGCATGAGCTAAGCACGTGAGATGTAGCATTCTGGGGAAAGAATTTTTAAAGCCCAGCTGCTTTTTTCATGTATGGAGCTGCATCAGTTATGAAGAGAAGAACATTATTGTGCTTTATTCCTTCAGGCCATAGTAATGCAAGTGATTTGGTAAAAGTCTGAGCAATAGTTGAGCTGTTTGTTTTATCAAGTAGCTCTGATGCTAACAAATAGATTTTTGAGGGTTGGTCACTCTTCATAGTTCCAACTATTACATTGGCAACAAACCTTCCAACAGAATCGGTTGTCTCCTCTATTGATACTCAAATGTATTTGTTCTTAACTCCATCTCTAATATTTTGAATAACATCCGATAGATGTCTTCTACATAGGTCTTTCTTAATGACGACTCGCTAGGAATGCGTTCATTTGTGTACTTCTCCAAGAATTTTCTTAGAGACGGATTTTCTAGTTTCCACAAGGGACTGCCAGCATCAACAAATGCTTTGCACAAGTCCATTGAAAATTGTGACTTACGGCTGGAGCCAGCAACGTAGTTAGTAAGTAGGCATGACTGCTCTCCTCCAAGCTTCCGTTTGTCAGCGGCACTTTTGTGTTTAGCTGTCTCTATATGTTGGATCACGAAGTATTTCTTCTCTGAATTTACTGCCTTTTCACAAGCTTTACAGAATAATATAGAACCGTCAGTGGAGAACACACTGCTCCCAAATTGCTGAACATAATCATTTAGTTTCTTAGAAGAAGATGCTTTAACTTTAGACATTATCACACGTGCTCACTCATGCAAACAAACAGTGACTGAAAACAAATATGCAGTGCTGCCATATGTACGACATCTGGAGAAGTGGAGTTGCAAATTAATCATTAGAAATTGCTAAATGTGATAATTTGGTAAAAAAAAAAACGAAACTCTTCATTAAAACAGGTGGAATAGGCAAATTAGGCTCTTCATATCGAAAAAAAGCATTTTCACCCAAAATGAGTAAAATAGGCAAAAAAAGGCATTTATGGCATTTTGCCTGAACTTCCGGTCTCTAGTAATTATAATCATAATTGTAATAAACCCAAAATTACAACGTACTCAGTGATGTACTTAGGATTGTACTTAATGTACAACGTTATGTCGCCATTTATGTCCCATTTTGGGATAAATTTTGGAGCTGCTTCCTTTTTGCCAAATAATTGGTGACTTGTTGTTTTCAAATTTCTTAATCATTTTTTTAGATTAGATGCATTCTCTCTTCGTTATAAAAAGATGAAGTCATGTCTTGCTTTAAACCTTTAATATTGCTCATATGCATAGCGTAGTATAAAAATGCATTTAATTTCCGTTTCTAATTAACTAGGCAGACCCGGAAAACATCAGATCTGAAAATCTGCGGTTTAAGATAAAAATATGGCTTCCGCTTCCTATATCCTGTTTATCTATTGTCACAACAAAAAAAATTACTTTATTTTTAACTATTGTGCAAAAATTATATAGCCTCTTCAATACTTAATAATAATGATGTTAGTAGAATTGGGGTATATAAACCCTAACAATTTCTTCCATATGCATTCTGATCCAATCTACGAGGCTGAGCATTACCTGTAACATTTTAGCAGTAAATCACAGTAAGAAACAGTCTTTATCTTCTTCGAGCCGTGCTCTTCAGAAAACTTAGTCATTAAAATCTCCTGGTACGTTACAAGAAGAATCGGAGAAACCTCAAAGAATTTAATAAGCCTCTCAGAATCCTCCGAGCCACTATAGAGGAACTTAGAGAGTAGTATAAAAGAAACCACTACAAGTAACAGAACCGTTGCTGCCTCCTAACCAGAACCCCCGTCGACTTCGAACCGACCCAGGCCATTGACGGAGGGGTTAACATATATATATATATATATATATATATATATATATACACACAGTATATATATATATATATACAGGGTCATTCAAAAAAGACGCAACAGTTTAAATTGCTTATATTTCGTAATATGGTTAACATACAGGAGTGATTTTTGTATTAGTTTACAGCGTACAATTGGGAGTTTTTATTTAATGAAAAACATGTTTAGAACCGCTGGGTTTCTTTCCAAGAATTGCAGAAATGAACCACAAAAATCATTTCTAACAGCTTTCGCTCGCTCAGTGAGCGTCTGATGCATTTGAAGTTTATACGGAAACATACCCAGACCTTTCTTTAATATCCTGTTGATCGATGAACGGGATATTTCCAATTGTTGAGAGAGACGGCTAACAGATTTCTGAGGACTTCGCGTAACTGCCTCCTTTGCACGTTTAACGTTATTCACTGATCTTGTGGTTCTCTTCCTACCCACAACGCCTTTCTTATTGTCGGTTGCAGTAGCCGTATTTTCAAACTTTTGAACTAGCCTATATATCGTAGATCTGTTCGGACCTTTCCTGCAGTTGAATTTCTTGCAAAAATTACGTTGAACTTGAACTGCACTGCCGGTAGCATAAAACGTTTTCGCTATAAACACGTTGTTGTAAAGTGTACATCTTCCTAAACACTAACTAATGACGCGCTACTACACCTTAGTCTACAAGAGTTGTTCGCCCAGCGCCTTACGCTACTAGGCCTTAGCGGTAACAAAACTCCCAGGTGTACGCTGTAAACTAATACAAAAATCATTCCTGTACGTTAGCAATATTACGAAATATATGCAATTTAAACTGTTGCGTTTTTTTGAATGACCCTGTATAATAAACAATTGGTAAATAATATTCAATTTTTATGTTGTAATCCATCCAGCTAGATAAGTTCTCTCTCTCTCTCTCTCTCTCTCTCTCTCTCTCTCTCTCTCTCTACGAATTTGTTTAATTTCTGAAAGAAATCTATGGAATGAATAAGTAATATTTGGCAAAGACATGCCCCCCTAGAGGTCCCAAAACTGAAAATAATATGGGGAGGAATGATCCCCCTCTTTGTTCAATAATTCGCTTTTACTTCCCCACAGTTTGACTTTTACGAGCGAGCGTACGTATTATGTTCTTGTAACGACGTAGGCGAGCCTTCTGAGGGGGTTTCATTGGCACATTACATTTTATAACATTACGGCAGATTTCACAGATGCATTTTAAAAAGTCGGAGTCGATATTTTTAAAAACATGTGCTGCAATGCCCGGGGCAATCGTTGCTAGATTAATTTAGCCTATTTGTCATCCTGGAATATACACCGTTTCAGGCTCGTTTGGGAATATATTCATTCTTAGAAGCACCCTAAACGTGTTTCGCGGGTGAAGGTCACAAAGCAAATATCCGTAACGCTGACTTGTATCTTCTTTATAAACTTCCAGAAACTCCTTACATTGCGCGAATAAGACTAGATATTGTGTATTTAACGACACATCGCGCATATATCTATTTTTGAAAAATAGATTCTGATTGATGGAGAATACACTTATGTTAAGATGGTGGGACAACACTGTAAATGTCTCGGCAAATGTTTTATCCATTTTCAACATGAGATCGTCAATTACAATGACTGTATGTTCATTTCCCTTTAACGAATTAACGTCATACACGCCATTGTGGAACAAAATATCATCTTGGTACTCGTTGAACACATTGGTACGTCGAATAGCACCATATTACTTTATGCAAAAATTTTGAGAACATCTCCCCCTTATCTTTAGTGATTTTAAGCATAAACACAGTTTTACCACATCCTGTAGAGCCAGATATAATACATGTGGATGGGCTTATGAGCCTCAATTTTTCTACAGATTCCATCTCCAACACGTCACACCTCTAAGTGGAACATTTACAAAATATAACAAAATTTAAGTGTTGCTCCTTATATTCTTGTTTCTCTTCTTCCTCCGAAACGTGAATGAAGGCGATGTACAGCACTCCATCATCGATATTACACATGACCCCGATGACAATGTATCTACAGACCCCAACCCCGCTGACGAACCCTCACTAGCGACACATCCACCACGTGGCAGTTCAAAGCGGAGGAACGATGAGGAAGAACCTTCCACGTCAGGTATAAAACGTGCCAGGAGTGCACCGGTTGCTAGACTCCCAGTAATAGAGCCCCAGCCCTCTACGTCTTACGACATAACCCCCACACAAGCTCCCTCCTCAAATATACCCCCTTATTCCTGTTCAACTCTGGGTACATCCTCCACACCAGCAGCTTCTCGTTCTGTGGAGGAAGGTATAACATTCGAACTGGTGCGCACCGCTAACCCCACCCCGGCCCTGACTAGAAATCGGTATGCAGTCAGGGTTGACCATAGAACCCTGTATAGCGACGGTGTTGGACTGCGGCTCGTAGTTGAGCGTATTGTGGAGTGTGCCATTCAGAACCGCGACGAACGTGAAGTCAGGACGAGGCTGTCCTTCGGGTTCGGGTCAGATGACGGGGATGTAGATGATTGTTTGGTAGTAATACTGTTCAAACGCTTGGCAGCTGTGGATATAGATTATATTTTGGGCCGTATAATGCAGGCCTCTTAAAGTGGTACAGCCTTTAATATGGACAACTTCACGGTAGATATTGACAGAGTATTCCTGGTTGAGGGTCATAGTGCCACACCTTATACTCTTAATTTCAATTCTCAGGCTATTCACAGACGGCATATAAATGTCGATCGTGGTTGCGGCTTCATAGCAATAGTCTTGGCCCATATATTTGCTGTGCTAAATACACGGGCCCAAAAATTTTGGCTGCCCACGGTTGTGCAGCGTGCCCGTAAACTGGCTTCAGATTGTAAGCTTGAGTTTGACTGTAATATGGGTCCTGAAGAGCTGAGAAGGGTAGAGCAGGAAATGAATGTCCGTATAGTTGTATTTGGAATGGATGATCATCGTAGGACTGTGTATGTTTTCAAAAGCTGTGTGCGAGATCGTACAAGACCTCTACTTATTTTAGGAATGTCGGGAACAATATATCTCCCCATCCGCAATATAAGGGGCCTTTACGCGAGTTATGATAAAAGTCGAAAATATGGAAAGCATCATAATTTGTGTAAGGGATGTCTCGAGTTTGCGGGTGATATAGTAAAACATTGTAAGGAATGCCACATGGTATGTGAGCAGTGTAAAAGCCCCAAATGTGAAAGTCGTGTAGTTGAAGCTGAGAAGAGGGAATGTAATGTGTGCAGACGTACATTTTTCAATAATAAATGCTTTGAGTTCTATAAGTCAAATGACACTTGCAGGAAAATGAGAATCTGTGGATGTGGTACGTTTCATATGATGGATAATTGGGGTAAGTTTGAGCATAAATGCGATGAAATTCACTGTTCTACATGTCATGAAAAATATAAGGCGGATGGAGTAAAGCATGTATGATATATGAAAGACACTAAGCTTAAAAATAAGCTCTCTGTAACTGTGTACTACGATATAGAAACTTACACAAACCCTAAAACCAAAGAGGTTATCCCACATCTACTTGTAAGCCAGACTATCTGCGATGAGTGCATGGAGGTTGAGTGTGATGAGTGTTACAAATGTAGTAAACGGACAAACGTTTTAAATACGGTCGCACACGACAGTCCTGTGATACTCTTTGTATCATATATTGTGAAGTTAGCAGACAAGTTAAAAAAAGTGACTGTGTATATTCTTGCCCATAACGGGGCAAAATTTGACACACAGTTCCTTTATAAGGAATTGCTTGAACACGAGTCATCGGAGATATTTACAGGCGACCCCTTGAAAAGGGGAAGCAAACTTATAAAAATGCAGATAAGAAGTAATGTTCAGTTTAAAGATACTTTGTCATTCACACCTTGTAAACTAGCCAGGCTACCCAAGGTGATGGGTGTAGCCGCCGAAGTTTCAAAAGCGTATTTCCCTCACACTTTCCTCAGTAGCGACACTTTAAATTACGTAGGACTGCCTCCCCCCAAACATTACTTTAACTACAACAACATAAGTGATAGTGAGCGTGAAGATTTTGACCGCTACTACAACAGTTTTAATGAAACTAGTCCATACAATATAGCTGATGGATGTGAGCGTTATTGTGTGAATGATGTGCGCGTGCTAGAGTATGTTTCCAGGCCTTTAGAAGGATGTACATAGGTCGTTTCAAATGCGATCCTTTGCAAGTCGCAATCACGATCGCCTCATTATGTTTTACGGTGTTCAAGAATAACTTCATGCCTAAAGACACCTTAGCAGTCATTCACAGAAACAATCCCCGCAGTTATGGGCAAAAGGTTATTTACTGGCTCATACACATACAGCAGCAGACAGGTGTATACATAAAGCATGCCCGCAACATGGGGGAAGTACCCATTAAGGTTACTGGTCGTGTTTTTTGGGTTGATGTTCTAAGCGAAGACCGTGCCACGGTTGCTGGTGGCATGGATGCCTGCCCCCGTTCTGAGTGTGGAATCGTAGGAGATATCCACGGTAGATCTCCTGCCGACAGTCTTGCATGGACCCGCACCCGCGATCAACTTATAGGCTCCCAGTTCACTCATAAGATGTTGTGGGAGCACGAGTATGATGCACGGATGGAAACAGATGGACAGTACCGTGAAGAAATAAACACAATCAAGCGTTCAATGGTGTTGGATCCTCTCAAATGCGGTGATAGCTTGTTCGGGGGCGTACAGACCAATTCAAGCTATACTTTCCACCTACGTACGGAGGGCGTACAGACCAATTCAAGCTATATTTTCCACCTACTGAGGGCGTACAGACCAATTCAAGCTATACTTTCCACCTACGGAGGGCGTGAAACTCCATTACTACGACTTCTGCTCTTTATATCCTTACGATGAAGCCTGCCTCCCATTGAGGTGCTCTCCGCAAATTTGAAAGGGTACTATTTCGGCATTTCTTTCGTAGATGTGCTCCCCCTACGCGATTTATGGATGCCGATCTTACCCGTCGTTATAGATCACAAGCTCATGTTTACCCTGTGCGTGAAGTGCGCAGAGGAGAACAATGAGGATTGTAATCATTACAACCAACCAGCGTAAGATCAGAGGTGTATATAGAAGCCCTGAGCTGGACCTAGCCGTTTGCCATGGCTACAGAATATTGAAGATACATGAGGTGTGGAGGTTTCAGAAGCTACCCAACCTTTTCACGCCATATATAAACGCTTTATTGAAGGATAAGGTAGAAGCATCAGGGTATCCGCGAGGAATTGATACTGAAGATGAAAAATCGGCTTCTATTCAACGTTACCTTGAGCGTGAAGGTATACAGCTTGACCATTCCCAAATTGTAAAGAACCAAGGCAAGCGCTTTAGTGCAAATTTGTGTCTAAACTGTCTTTGGGGAAATTTTGCACAGAATACTGGCAAAGGGAACGTTCATTTGGCACAGAGCTATAGTGAAGTGTGAGATTATGCCAACGCTCCCGATAAAGGTGTGTTGGAGATCGTGAATGTAGGTAATACTTACATAATAAAGTGCAACAATACCGAATTGGCCACATATACCTCACGGGTTACAAACATACCTGTTGCCAGCTTCACAACGGCATACGCACGCATCAAGCTTTGGGGACTACTGCACTCTTTTGGGCGGAGGGTGCTGTACGCTGACACAGATAGCGTAATATTCACAGAGAGGGAGGGTGAATACATGCCGCCTATTGGGGAATTCCTCAGAGAGTTGACTGACGAGATCAAGGATTAGTATGGTGATGGTGCATATGCTGACTCCTTTGTATCAACAGTGCCAAAAACTTATGGGGTACGGGTGAGGGTGGGAGAGGGTATGAAATATATCGTGAGGCTAAGGGTATCACGCTTAACCAGGTGAACCGACAAATCGTTAACTTTGACTCGTTGAAGGATCTAGTGTGCTTGGAAGATGAGGGCGACCAACCACCCCAACTGACTGTGGGGACCCACAATTTTCGGGCGCAGAAACTGGGGGGCGTGAAGGAATTTAGGGGTACGAAGGTATGCCGTAACACCTATGGGAAACGTTATCAGGTGTCTGGTACCTTTGATACCGTACCCTTTAGATACCATAATCCTTGATTGCTTTATCTATTGTTAACGATATGTTTATTTATTACGTATATTTGTAAATATTTCAATTAGGGTTTCATTTTCTCCTTTGTATGTGTGTGTGTGTGTGTGTGTACAGGAAAAAGTCCTAAGCTCCGCCCACTATAAGCTCAATCAAATGGTCACGTGACTCCTGCTACTACCTGGGTATATCTCTACCCCTGCGTACTCAGTTAACCTCTGTAATCCCTGGACTCAGACGTGTATTTTCTCACGTAGACGAAAAATAGTGATGGTTACTTTTGATATTGCGTGTTCGACGTTTATGAAGTGGTATTCGGTAAAGTCGGAAGATGTGGTGAATCGCGCGAAGCTTGAGGAACAAGATGTTCATATACTCTATGGATACTCTGGCGAAAGCATTGCCGGATTTCGGGGCACAAATGATGTAATGGACTACGATGTAGGGCTAAAATGTATAAAAGCGTACATCTACCGTGAGGTGAAAGAAACGACACGTGCAGAAGAGAAGCAACGGGTATGGGTAATGAGTCTTGTTGATGAGTGGCGTGACAGGCGGTATTATTTCATGCTGCATCACACCGAGTACGCGTACCCTGCGGTGGAGAATGTAAACCTTGTCATCATGGACAAGCGAAAGTACTTATACCACTACATTCATATATATCATGACGAGGTTCGCAGTGAGGTTGTGGCTAATGGTCTGTGTGAGTTTTTAATAGAGTTTAGAGACGAGTATCGACTGTTAAACAAAAAGGATAAATACGGTCACATGTTTCTCTCAAATAGTGCACCGGATTGTTAATGTGTGGAGAAAATGAACGCCTAGTGCGCATTCCGATAAAACATGAAAACTGAAATTACTCCATGTGTCGGAAAAGTTGCCCGGTATAATGTATACAAGTACAGGCGTGATTCATGCTTGAAGAAACCCGTACACGTTTCAAAAGCTTATATAGTGTAACTCACTCCCCCCGTCGAGCCGATCCGCCCACCCGTGACTCATAGTCATCTCGGAGCTTGAACCGACTGGACGTGCACTCCTCGAATACGATGGAACTCCCTTTGAGAAACATTCTCAATGCCGCGTACGATGTGTTCGCGATGAAGTCATTGCGCATGTTCAGATGTAAAACCGGTGCCATTAACGACTTGTAGACAAGCAAACTCTGGTAAACGTAATGTTATTTATTTAAGTGTTGAGGAGATCAATATGATAGTCTTCGTGATAGTTGAGAAGTGGGGTGAGGACCGTTATAAAATACCTGCAGGTGTAGGTACAAGAAGAGAACATATTAGTGATGCCCCCTCATATTCCGTTGTTTGTACGTTGTGTATAAATAACGATCAGCCATGCATTGATATAAGACTGATGTGGAAGAATGCATCTAATAATAACGTTCTTGTCTCCACGCGAAACCGATTCGTCCTCGACAGAATGTTTGAAATCGTCGGTTTCCGCAAGCTGAAGCCTATATTAGATGCGCGTGTTAGGGATATGATTTATTTTGATACGGTTCTTGAATACGCATACACCGCTCCGCTCGACGGGTTTTCGAATGTAGGAATGAACAAGGCGAGAATAGTCTAGAGCTGGATATTTATTTAAAAGGTTTAGGCTCTTCGAAATATCACGAACTTTGGTACAAAGGACTTGAGCGGTACAGGGAAGAGCTCGCCTACACTGTTCACCCTGAAGAATTGTACCTCTATATAATGAGCAGCTGTCGTTACGACTTAAAAGATTATTTCAATTGCCGCTATGCGTTGTGAAGAAGAGTTCACGATTGAAAAGCTCGGATCCGTAAGAAAAAAACCCTTGATTGGAAAGAATTGTTTATAGACTTGAATTTAATAATGATGTTGTGGCTAACGATGACCTCTTTGTGCATGCTTTTGAATGTATTCTAGCGGTGTTTAAAGATAACTTGACAACCGAATGTAAAGTGGGCACAAAAATAGTATTGTACGATATGAAGGCCATTTACATCGAGTATAGGTATCTCTATAACTTGAGCGGTGAAATAATGTTAAATCGTATTTACTGCGAAGTGCAAAGCAGTAATGATGTGACTGTAGACTCGATTACGTGTGAGTTTGAGTTTAGTGTTTAAGTTAAGCGCAGTAGAAGATAAAATGTATGTATTTTGATGTATATTTATTTTCAATATATTTAATTATTGAATATAATTGTATGTATATAAATTTTTCCTATATATAAATTTTCTCCATCCTTTTGTATTTCTTATATTATTATTTTTTTATTTTAATTTTTAATTATAATATATATTCCATCGTTTAAAAATGTGTATTTCTTATATTATTAATAATTTTTTTTGCATATATTCCTCGTTTGTATAGGATTGTGTATTTATTTCCTATATATTTCGAGAAATTGAATGCAATAATTTGTCTAAATAAACAGAATGATGTAGTGGTGTTTTATTTAATTCTTTAGGTTGTATATATAAATGATATTATTATTTAATTATATGTATACCAAATGGCTTACGCTTTCTAAGCCCACTGACGGATTTCTAAGCCAACTGTCAAGAATATCTGAATAGCGCAATCTGGCAATTGAAAAGTTAATTAATATATACACATACACCTGCCTTCTAGGTTTTCTAAGTCAACTGGCAGGTTAAGCCAACTGGCGGATTTCTAAGCCAACTGTCAAGAATATATGCTTTAATTAAATAAATAGCACAATCCTGCAACTCAACCCTAATAATGTACACCTGAACAAGCCATTTACGCCTTTTAATTCAGATTAAGCCTGCTAAGCCAACTGGCGGATTAAGCCAACTAGCTGATTAGGAACTTATAAGGCAGTGGGCGCTCGGATGAACTCTCATTATGCGTCTGGCTGGAGCCAAGCGAACGCCCGTTTCTCTTTCTTAGGTTAAGGCTTAGGTTAGGTTTCCCTTTGGGGGGTGAGGACATCCCACTTCTCCCCCAAAATCCCTCCTCCTTCTTCTTTCTCTCCCTCTCTTAGATTAAGGTTAACCCTTTGGGGAGAGGTCATCCTCCCTTCTCACCCCAAAGTTCCCTCCCCCTTCATTGCAGCTTGGGGGATAACCCCTCCCCCTTGTTGCATAACCCCCCTTTGCAGCAGTGACTTGTTGCATAACCCATTCCCTCCTTCATTGCAGCTTGGGGATAACCCCTCCCCTTGTTGCATAACCCCTCCCCCTTTGGTGCATAACCTCTTGCAACATTCCCCCTTTTTGCAACATTGATCAGCAATGCAATTGCATATGCACTCTACCATTTTGCAGGCATACTACTAATGACAAACACTATAGTGTTTGTCATTTACCAATACTTATTCAGACTATGCACCTCGAACTTTGGCTGTAAAATCCAAAGTTACGGTCAGATTTCAATATTTTGTTCACACCCAATAACTGCGTAAATTTCGTATACGGTGAGCGGATTTCAAAGAAAACTAATGAAAATTAAGGATTTATTGAACAGTTCTTTATGCCACTGGAAATTCTCCATTTACACTATTACTGCATTATCGGGTCAGCAGAAAAAAGGGAGACCTTTTATATCCTTCATATCTCAACAAATACGGTACATAGAACCATGAAATTTTAGTATGTTAGTACGACGTAATTTTATTGTTTGTATACCACCTTTTAGCAATTTAGCTGAGAAATTGATTTATGGCGAATATTCCAGAAAAATCTTGCGATAATTAAAGTGATTTTAATTGACATAAGCCAACTGCAGGAGGTTTGGACAAGCTTCTCAAGAAAATCGATAAAAAGGAGATGCTAAAAGATGGCATACAAACCATAAAATTACCTAGTACTAACATACTAAAGTTTTATGGTTCGATGTACCGTTGTACCGTATTTGCCGAGATATGAAGGGTTTAAAAGGTCTCCCTTTTTTTTTTGCCAACCCGATAATGCAGTAATATGTAGTGTAAATGGAGAATTTCCAGTGGCATAAAGAAATGTTCAATAAATCCGTAATTTTCATTAGTTTTCTTTGAAATCCGTTCACCGAAAAGGAAATTTACTTAGTTGTGGGGTGTGAAAAAAATATTGAAATCTGACCATAACGTTGGATTTTATAGCCAAAGTTCGAGGTCTCCCTTTTTTTTTGCCTACCCTATATATATTATATATATATATATTATATATATATATATATATATATATATAACATAATAAAACCAACACTTGGTAAAACATCTTACCATTTACCAAGTGCTGGTTTTTTATTTGTTATAAGACCGCTTCTCCAATAAGTCTGTTGCTGGTATATATGATGAAAATAACCACATAGGAAAAAGAAAACATACAATGGTGCTCAAGCGCCTCCGTCTAATAGTATCCTCAGGAACAATTTCAGTGTTCCTGAGGATGTCATTAGACGAAAGCGCTTGAGCACCATTTGTGTTTTCTTTTCCCTTCGTGGTTATTTTCATCATAAATATTATTCACGTGTTACTTTCGTGAAATATATATATATATATCATATACACACACACACACATATATATATATATATATATACATATACACACACACACACATATATATATATATATATATATATATATATATATATATATATGTATATATATATGTGTGTATATGTGTATATATATATATATGTGTGTGTACATGTATATATATATATATGTATATATATATATATATATATATATATATATGTGTGTAATATAATATTTTAGGGGTGGATCGATTTTACATTTTTTTCGATTTCCATATTCTAATAGAGACAATAACTTGCGCATGCATGAGGAAATAGCCTCTGCAAAATCTTAGCTTAATAGGTAATCATCGTCTGCCCCCGGCAGAGCGATGAAAATCATATTTTAGTAGTCAAAAACGTATTTTTCTAATAATTTTTAAAATATTTCAATATGCATCAAAATTATTCCTAATAACTATAAAGTCGATAAAAAGACCTCATATGATCGTTTTTCAAAGCGCGTTGTCCTACGTTAATATCTTTTGCCCCCGGCAACAACGTCAAATGTTGAAAAAATAGGTAATTTTTATACATATTTTCAGATCGGCTCTTTGTCTTAAATAATGCATTTATATATTTCCCATAGCATTTATATCGTTGCTTAGGCATGAAATAACACACACGCAAAATTTTATGACTCTAGAGTAATATCTTCTGTCCCCGAGAAAAGTCTAAATGTGGATTATAATTACGTTAATGCGATGTTATAAGTACGATAAGTACTAAGTACAGCTCCTCGCTTGCTAATTTTATAAAATTAGCAACCCAGAACTCATACGTCGAGTTCCACCCTATCCAGCCCCAAACCACCCTTCCTTTGGCTGCATGTCGATTTACATACGGTAATCTTTCTAGAATCAAATCGTGGAATTTTTGTTCGGGAGTGAAGACGGGAGCGGATGAATCCGTCCCTCTCTTCTATTCCACTTACACTGGCAGAGGCTTCGGTTACTAATTTGATGAGTCTCTCGACCAATTGAGTATGACAAGGGAATAGTGGGATCAGTCCATCAGGCTGGTCTCCCGTCTCAACAAACTCTTTTATTCGGGTATCAGGTATTGTTTTTGTAACGGGGGTTCGGTCACCTCAGCCGTTTGCCAGTTGATCATTTCGTAATAGTTTTGACTATCGTGGAGCAGCTCAGGCATGGCGAATGCTCGAATTTCCCCCGCTGGTGATTGTTTTGATCGTGCTTTTAATATTCTTCTCCATCCCAATTCTCTTATGTGTTGCTCATCGGCATGTAGCAGCTACATGCCGATGAGCAACACATAAGAGAATTGGGATGGAGAAGAATATTAAAAGCACGATCAAAACAATCACCAGCGGGGGAAATTCGAGCCTTCGCCATGCCTGAGCTGCTCTACGATAGTCAAAACTATTACGAAATGATCAACTGGCAAACGGCTGAGGTGACCGAACCCCCCGTTACAAAAACAATACCTGATACCCGAATAAAAGAGTTTGTTGAGACGGGAGACCAGCCTGATGGACTGATCCCACTATTCCCTTGTCATACTCAATTGGTCGAGAGACTCATCAAATTAGTAACCGAAGCCTCTGCCAGTGTAAGTGGAATAGAAGAGAGGGACGGATTCATCTGCTCCCGTCTTCACTCCCGAACAAAAATTCCACGATTTGATTCTAAGAAAGATTACCGTATGTAAATCGACATGCAGCCAAAGGAAGGGTGGTTGGGGCTGGATAGGGTGGAACTCGACGTATGAGTTCTGGGTTGCTAATTTTATAAAATTAGCAAGCGAGGAGCTGTACTTAGTACTTATCGTACTTATAACATCGCATTAACGTAATTATAATCCACATTTAGACTTTTCTCGGGGACAGAAGATATTACTCTAGAGTCATAAAATTTTGCGTGTGTGTTATTTCATGCCTAAGCAACGATATAAATGCTATGGGAAATATATAAATGCATTATTTAAGACAAAGAGCCGATCTGAAAATATGTATATAAATTACCTATTTTTTCAACATTTGACGTTGTTGCCGGGGCAAAAGATATTAACGTAGGACAACGCGCTTTGAAAAACGATCATATGAGGTCTTTTTCATCGACTTTATAGTTATTAGGAATAATTTTGATGCATATTGAAATATTTTAAAAATTATAAGAAAAATGCGTTTTTGACTACTAAAATATGATTTTCATCGCTCTGCCGGGGGCAGAAGATGATTACCTATTAAGCTAAGATTTTGCAGAGGCTATTTTTACATGCATGCGCAAGTTTTTGTCTCTATTAGAATATGGAAATCGAAAACAATGTAAAATCGATCCACCCTAGACTGTATATATATATATATATATATATATATATATATATATATATATATATATAATGTGATCCTTTTTTCATCTCTCCCTCAATTTTCATACATACATTATGCATTACATCTACTCTACATAATAAAATCTATATTTCTTTGAAACTGTTCTATATTTTAATATAATTCTCTGTTTATATCATTTGTTTTAAGAGATGGAGACATAGAGAGGAAGCAAATACGAGTATTTATTATTAAAAAATGCATTTAAAGTTATTTTAAAATGTCTTAATTTATAGAATAATAATGTTTAATGTAATGAAGCATGATAAATATTTCTCAAATACTTTCAATACCATGGTCGAAAAACATTTCTGAAAAGCAACCTGCGGATCATTGCAGGTTTAAAGGGAGAAACTTTTCGCTGAAAGAAAAAACTTCGCGAAAAGTATTTATAAGAGGTATAGTGTAAATGTAAATGTAGGAATATGTAAAAAGTTCTCATTTAAATGAAACTGGAAAAGTTCATCAGAATTTGTTTTGTTTATATACCGTACCGAAACCACAATATATTTACACACACACTAACACACTATAAACTCCAAAAAATGGTTATTTAATTTACCAAACAAATTTGTTTGTACTTTTTTGATGAGGAGAGAGCTTCATAATAGTTTTGTTGAAATTGAACCAAATGAATGATGTTACTTAAAAATAAATTTTGTTTTGATTAAATATACATAAGATTTACTGTATATTTAGAATTGGGCTTCACTTCATGTGGTAAATCTTTACTTTCAAGTAAATATAATCTTATATGTTTAATCTAAACCAAATTTAATTTGAAGTAACATCATTTACTAAGCTGAATTTTAACAAAACTGGGACTCACAATTTTGTCTAAAATGCAAAGTTTTTTGTGTAAATTAAATAGTTTTTGTGAGCAATCCTTGTGATATCAGTAATATACGTATCTGAAACAAAATTTAGGCAAAAGGAATATATAAAGGGTTGCATGAAAACAATAAGTAAGAAGAGTGTTGTTACTCTCATACGAAAGCTGAATTAGAGCGTTAAAAAAACAACGGTAGTTGGACGAAGCCAGTACTATGAGTGTTTTTATGCCGAGAGAGGTGGGGATAATGGGGAAGGGGGTTAATAGGGGATGGGGGAGGAGAGTGCCAAGGGGAAGGGAAGTGCCAGTTGAATATAGAGTATAGTTATCTATCCTAACCTAACATGAAGAAATAAAAATTAAATAAATAATATATATATATATCTTTGTGACATCATACTATAAATTTTAGAGACCGCCATTTTAGAAAATAAAGTAAAAAAATTTGAAAGTATATGATGTTTAGAGACCATTTGATGCAATGCAGCACGTTGACCCAATGTTACTACAAATATAGAGTTTACTGGCCACCGGTAACACTGTCTTAGGCAAAACACTGATATTAATAAGAAAAAATACATATCATCGAATGAGGTCGAGCGCTTCTGTGTACCCGTTACCACCGATCGCGAGTGCGTCCACAAGCCAAATTGGCTGGCCAGTTCCAACCACACACACACACACACACACATACACACACACACACATAACAGCAGCGTTTAGGAAAATAAATAAATTTTCTCCCCTTCATCTTATTAAGACGTATACATAGACATAATTTAAAAATGAGTGAGGAGTAAATAGAAACACAGTGGCATAAAATAGTTATTAACATTTGAAAACATTATTTTTTTAAAGTAGAGTAAACTCACAAATAATGGTGTAATTAGTTACATTTTCATTTCCATTTGTTTTCAGAAATAATACCCCATTTAATGTATGAGGTAATGTAGACTCGATATACAAAACCTTAAGGTCATTTAGGATTATTTTTGTTCCTACTTTACACGTGGGCGTACTATTTTCATAATTCTTAATCTTTCAACATATAGATTCAAAAACCTATTCGTGTACAGGGTCGGTTATTACAATATTGTCATGAAAAGTCAATGTATACAAAACACACTCTTAGGCAGTACTTCTTTGATTTACCATGGAATGATTACTGCTTCCGTAGCCGGGTCCCTTCCAGGTTTGCTGAGCGCATCACGGAGGTAATTCTTTCGGGCATGGAGGCGTACATTCCATATTCTATTCCTACTACTAATGCAAAAACACTTTGGTTTAACTTTACTCTTTACTCGTTCTATTGCTATCCGCAAAAAAAAAGGAGGCTTTCAGAAGGTACCATAGCCATCCAAATGCTCACTTTCACTCAGCTTATATTTCTGCCCGGAATCTTGCAAAATCTATTTTTCGAATCGCCAGAAATTCCTTCATCCGACAAAAATTTTAAAATCTATCCAATTCTAATTCTTCTCACTCTTTCTGACATCTAGCTAAGAACCTCTCCAACAACTTCACTTCCTCTTCTTTTCCTCCCCTTTTCCATTCCGACGGCTCAGTTGCCGTCTCTTCTTCTGACAAAGCTGAACTCTTAGCTCAAACTTTTGTCTCCAACTCAACCATGGACAATTTTGGTGCTGTTCTTCCATCTCCTCCTCCCTCCGACCTAATTATGTCTGAAATTAGAATCTCTTCAAAGGATGTCCTTTCTGCCCTATCTGGGCCAAACTCAAGAAAGGGGTACGGTCCTGATGGTGTTCCTCCTGTTGTTCTTAAGGAGTGTGCTTCTGTGCTGACACCTTGCATAGGCAAACTATTTCGTCTTTGTCTCTCATGATCAGGTATTTACCACTCCTGCTGGAAGTTCGCTTTCATTCAGCTTCTCACAAACAAGGGTGACCGTTCTCAACCCTCCACCTATCGTCAAATTCATTTGATTTCTTGCCTTTCTAAAGTTTTTGCATGTATCCTTAATAGGAACAGTCTTAAACACCTCTCTTCTCACAATCTGTTTTTCAGAATATCAGTATGGGTTCCGCAAGAACGTTCTACTGGCGCTCTTCTTGGATATCTCTCTGACTCTTGGTGTTCTTCCTTTCTGGATTTCGGTGAAACCTTTTCTATTGCGCCACACATATCAAAGGGATTTAATAGAATCTGGCACAAATCTTTAATCTCCAAACATTAGTTTGAAAATAAAAGATTTGTGCACTCCTTTGATTTCTATCCTTCAATCTGTGCCTTCATCTCTGATTTCCTTCCTGGCCGATCTATAGCTGCGGTTGTAGATGGCCACTGTTCTTCTCCTAAGCTATTAACAGTGGTGTTCCTAAGGGTTTTGTCCTGTTACCCACTCTTTTCCTTTTATTTATCAATGATCTGTTAAGTTGTACTTCCTGTCCTCTCCACTCCTGTGCCGATGATTCCACTCTTCACTTCTCTCCCCGCTTCACAATGCAACCTTCACAACAGTCATTCCATGTTTCGAGTAGGACGGCTGTGGCACACCTGGCCTTTGATCTTTGGATCAATGAAAGAACGCCACCCACAGCCTTCTTTAGTTAGCCATATAAGGCTAACTAACGAAAATATCACGACCTAACCTAACCAATCGTTAGGTCAACTATACGCCCTTGACGACTGGTTAGGTTAGGTCGTTTAGTTTCGTTAGTTAGCCTTATAAAGCTAACTAAAGAAGGCTGAGGGTAGCTTTCTTTCATTGATCCTGATCTTTCTACTATCTCTGATTTTCAGTGCCTCAAAAACTCGGTTCTTTCATCTGTCTACTCACTACAATTTTTCACGCGAGTATCCCCTTACCTTCAATAATACACAACTCAATTCTTTCTCTTCTCTTAACATTCTTGGCATTTCCTTTTCTTGTGTTCTTTACTGGAAAAATATACATATACTCTCTTTCTGAATCAGCTTCCAAGAGGTTAGATGTGTTGTACCTCCTCCGCAGTTTCTTCATCCCCACTCAGTTGCTGTCTCTGTACAGGGGTCTTGTCCGACCCTGTATAGATTAAACTACTCACGTGTTGACCGGGTGGGATGAAAGGCGTTTCGTCTCATCAATGCCTCTTACTGACTGACTTTAATCTCTGTTTCTTCAACGTAGTGTTGCCTATAATATTATCGCTATTATAACGGACACCGCCCTTGTGAACTCTCTAACTGCATGCCTCCCCTTTTAAGGAGAGCACATAATACCAGACTTTCCACACATTCTCATTTCTTTTCTGTCCAACTCTCTAACGCAATGGTTAATCGGTATTTCCAATCTTTCATCTACTCAACCGGTCAACTCTGGAACAATTTTCCTCAATCCATCTTTTCTCCTGTCTATGGCCTCCAATCTTTCAAACGTAGAGTGTCCAGAACTTTCTAAAACTCTGAACCTTGATTTTAGCTCTCTTCTTTTTGTTATGAAGGGGGGTTGGAGTTTTTGCAGGCTTTCACCCTTGCATTTCTTGCATAAAAAAAAAAGTGATCGTTTATTTTCTTTTCACCAGTTTTTTCAATTGAAAACTGTTCAGAACTCAGCGATGTGTAAGGAAACCTATATAAAGAAACAGTTCTTCCGGGTGAACGGTGAAGGTGAGGGATGGTTTGTAACTCTCAAACCAGCTTCCCTAAACGTGTAGTACTTTTTGGGGTGTCTTCTAAATATTGTCTAAGCTCCAATCCATTCTTACCTTGTTCACCTCTACACTTCATAAAATCGTCAATTAAAAATTAATAGACATGCTCGAGAACAGTGTTGAAATAACCCATATTATTTTTAATAAAATTTAATAAAGGTTTCAGGTTGAGGAAAGCAGCTATTTCAAACAGTCTATCGAGGATGAATCAGCAACGAATATGCACTAGGCCGCTATTACCATTATTTTTACTGAAGGATTTTAGATTAGATTTCCACATCAATCGTATTTCAACGCACATTTGACTCGTGTGGAAAATCACAATTAACGAACAAATAATACAATAGAAGAGGGTGTCAATAATCGTTAGTCTTGTTGCACTAACGGTAGCTGGTACTTTATAATTCTCGTCCGACCACTTCTCAACGAACATAAAGATTTTCGACATGTCAATATTCAAATAAATAGCATTATGTTTGGGGGAAGTTTTGTACGTTTATAATTTGTCTCAAACACATAATCACACCAGTGATGTGTTTAAACACTCACACTGATTTAGAAAAAGTGGACGTTAAGGATACTGTTTAGCGGTAGTTCCAGCTTTCTTTGTTACTGTAGGCGCAGGTGTTTCTTGGGGATGCATCGAGGAGACTTCTGGATAACACGTCATGACGCTCCAATCTCAGACGCTGGTGTGAAGTGAGCTGCTTGTACATGACGCTGACCTGGTGGTGAGTAATGCGTCTTAAAATCGAGGTGCCCCCTGTTGTTGGCACGGCCACTTGGCCGCGCTGGACTTAACATGTAAAAATATGCACCGACATGAAAATGTTGTTTCGGGTGGCGAAAATGTACTTGCACAAAATTACTTAAGACGTTAAATGATTTCATAGTAAATCAATTAACATTGAGGGGGGTCTATTCGAGAAATAGGTGTGTCCATACCGTTCCACTCTAGGAGACAAAAGGTACTCGTTACTAAGCTCTTTTAAAAAGGTACACAAGCCTTTTCCTATGATCTCACGTTGATGTACGGAAATGGGAAAAATATTTTAAGTTGTTCATGATCACTGGTTGGCATTTTTTGTTGCGAGAGTGTAAACGGTGGTGTGCAACATGACGTAATAAGTTTTGTCGTACCATTCGTCAACGAGTTTCTCAATTCAAAGTTTGTTTTTCTTCACTGAGCGTCGGGTTCTTCACTTTACCCTAGTTAGTGTATATTCTTTGACGCAGCTTAAATTCGACAAATACTCCAAGACATCTTTAGCATAAAGAATTCCTGAAACGTCAACCTTGCGTGAATTAAGGCCGATTTAAAATTTCACAAGACGCGTGAAAAGACGGACGTCGCGTACTCACTGCATCTTCAGATTTTACAGAATTTTATAGAATTGATGAGACGGAAATCCTTTGATTCCACCCGGTCAAGGACGGCTGTGTGGGTTGAGCTAACCCACACGTGAGAAACGTACTCCATACAGGGGGACAAGACCCCTGTACAGAAACAGAAACTGAGGGGAATGAAGAAACTGCGGAGAAGCTCTTCTGGAAAGAGAGTATATGTATATTTTTCTAGTAAAGATCACGAGAAATGGAAACGCCAAGAATGTTAAGAGAAGAGAAAGGATTGAGTTGTGTATTGTTGAACGTAAGAGCATAGTCATGTGGAAGATTGTGATGAGAGGACAGATGAAGGAATTGAGTTTTTGAGGCATTGAAAGCCATAAGGTTTTCTCTACCCTAATCAGAGATAGTAGAAAGACCAAAGGTCAAGTGTACCACAGCCGTCCTACGCGAAGCATGGTGTGACTGTTGAGAGAGGGACGCTTTGTGAAACGGGTAGAGAAGTGAAGAGTGGAATCATCGGCATAGGAGTGGAGAGGCCAGGAAGTACGACTTAACAGATCATTGATAAATAAAAGGAAAAGAGTGGGTGACATGACAGAACCCTGAGGAACACTACTGTCAATAGCTTTAGGAGAAGAACAGTGGCCATCTACAAACGCAGCTATAGATCGACCAGGAAGACACTCAGAGGATTTCAACGCGGTAATGGATTCGGTTCGACTTTTTCTTCTATACTATGAACGGTTGTACCCTTACTGAAGAGTGGTGTCGAGTACCTTAGTTGATAGGTTTTACAATATTGTAATCAGACGTCACGATTAACCAGGCATTAACATGGTTGAAGATGTGATGGCTGCTGTCAAGCCTAAAGAAACTTTGAAAAGACAATTACGTCGTACGAGAAATGAGAAATTATTGACACTAAAAAAAATTGTGAAAAGGAGAATACGCGGTAAAGGATCTAAAAACGGAAAAGCAAAATGAAAGCGAGTGAAGAAGAAGCAGATGTCACCTAGAGGCGTAAAACGAAAAGGAAAGATTTCTAAAATATCAGAGATTTTCTAAACCTATGAAGCCTACGATTCACTTCTTTATCTAATATAAACACTAATCTTATCCTATCTAAATACATCTTATCTAAATTATCCCTCATAGGTATTTGTGGTTCTACAGTGTACTGTAGAGTCTGGTATTCGCACCAAGCAGTTCATCAAGACGCAGCTTGTCCTCCCACACACCGACTAGTGTTGTAAATCATAACTCTCCCTTTTTAGCATCTCTCCAACTTAGACATCTATAGAGAATTCCGATTACTTCACGATTAATCCCCTCAACACAGTTCGATTGTGAACCGTTTCTATAGAATTCGTTATACCTAGCGCAAGTTCATTATTTTACGATCCCAGCAATATATATATATAACACACACACACATATATATATATTAATATATATATAATATATATATATATAT
Organism: Bathynomus jamesi; assembly: GCA_023014485.1. NCBI lineage: Eukaryota > Metazoa > Arthropoda > Malacostraca > Isopoda > Cirolanidae > Bathynomus > Bathynomus jamesi. The sequence goes on along the minus strand of JAJOZX010004515.1, from coordinate 396,224 downwards.
ATATATATATATATATATATATATCTGTACACAAAGTCTGAGTAGCACACACTGATGGTTCAGATTGTGAGGTCGATTATCCACTCTATCCTGAAACCAACTTTTTAATACAATGATTAGTCAATGCGTCGTATATATAAATCAAGTGAATGTCTCGGCAGGTTCCAATTATTATAATTACCGAGCACACTTCGAAAACGTTCTGAATTATTCAAAAGACGCCAAGAAACCCATTTGCGTGCCTAAGGGAATGATACCCTTGAAGCAGAAAAAGGTGTGAAAGACAAATTTTAAAAAAATCGAAAAAAATATTTTAAATTGTTATGCATACCTACACAACGATGTTGAGATAAAGATTAAAATTAACCACGCTGCTACCCGAGATATTTTTAAATTTGACTGCGAACGGAGAAGAGCCCTCTAAACCCGTGGCACCCCACATTCTTTAGACGTATCGCAGTGTACGACGAATAAAATTATACGCAGTTAAACAAATGGAGAGGGAAAGGTTTTTGTTGAGATCGACGGCTAAATACCCTATAAAACATATCTAACTGAAAATGTTTACTGTTAGGTCTGGTTTATCCTCGAAACAGCTTGATATAGTTGTGTTGGGAAGTTTACTGCAGAGAATACTTGTAGCAATGGTCAACAAAGCTTGAAAATTTTAACTTGGAGCCTCTCTCGGTAGAGCCCTAGAAACGGAATACTTTACAAATTATGAAATTTCATCGTGTTCACGTGCCTTCCATAACTTATTTCTTGGTACAAACGGATGTAACGATGCTGGAATAGGGGTATCAATAGATGACTATATAAACAGAACCAATGTTTACGTCTTCCACATTTTGGCTGACCACTGCTCGGATGCTTACACACACACACACACACACACATACACACACACACACACACACACACACACACACACACACACACACACTATTACCTTATTTGGTGGCGTTGTATGGATGATGTACACAGTGTGCGCTTTTACCTTATTTGGTAATACAATGTGAATTAGGCTTACAACAGGCTGAACAGTATCAGTGTGATTCAAGATGTCACGGCGACAAGGCCTTTCACTTTCTCAGAAAATTGATCTGTTGGATAAGATCAAATCTGAAATCAGTTTATCAGTCGCAGCTGGCGAGGAATAAACCCCCAAAACAATTCAAAACTGCTTTCGTCTTTGTAGTTTTACAAAGTCCAATTTAGCGGCAGATTTAACAGACAATGTAGAAGACTACATTCGCAGGTAGTATTAATCATAAAGTTTTTGACGCAACTAACGATGACGTGCAGTTCTACGCGGATTATGACGATTGTGAAGAGAGCAGTATAGAGCAAATAGCGGCAAAGCGTCTTCAAAGAGATCCAGATCCAGACAACGACGATGACGACGAATCTGAGCTTCGAAAAATAACGCATGCAGAGGCTAAAGCGCGCATGAGTACCTTACAAAAGTATTTCATGCAAGAAAGCATGGCAGGGTGTCCTCAATCTGCTGTAGATGAATGTACTGATTTTGTTTGTTCACACTCAGTAAAATCTTAGAAACAATCCACTTTAGATAATCTTTTTCCACAATAAATATGTGCAGCTAGGGTGGAGCGAAAAATACTTTTTTTCTAGTATGAAGTTCTAATAGTGATTAAAAGTTGCATTTAGTGGACGGTATATACCTGCCAAAATATGAGTTCATTTGTTTAATATTTTCAGCTGCCACCAGGGGGCTAAATTTAACACAATTTTGGGTAAAAAGGAAAAAAATGCTTCTATTTTAGGTTATCAAACTATTATAAAATTTTATCTTAGGATTATCTAATAGTTTGATTAAGATTCTTAAATGATAAGAATTCGTTTTATAAAAATGCCTTTTCATATGCTTAATATCTTCAGCTGCCACAAGAGGGCTGAAGTTAACTTAAAAATGACAATTAAGTATGATTCTGTATTTACTTGAAAAAAGAAACGTTATTTCGTGCCTCAGCGGAGTTACCACCCTTTCCCCAACCAACCCCTCTAGAAAGGGTTCTTGCTGAAGACTATTTAGTAATTTGCTTTTGTGTCAAATTTTGGCTGTTTTTTCCTTAAATCTAATGTAGCACGAATCCAACCGTCTCTGTTTGTAGGTCCGCAGACTGATCCAGCAGCGTCTGTAACGAGCTTGACGCATCTCTCTACGGCTTGTGTATGACATGGAAACTGAAATAATTCTGAATGAAGAGTAGTACCATGTTTGATGCATGATTCAATATCATCAAGAGAAACTCCTTTGGTTATCGGTGGTTCTGCTATCTGAAAATCTTGCCACATAATGAGATCTGTATAGTCTTTGGCATAAAAATTTATTTCTGGCACTTTAAAATACCTGATAACATCTGTTTTTTGAATGCATGCCCTTGCTTTTATGATACGCCTAAATCCCAACTGACGCACATGCTCCCTTTCATCAGCTATCATTGCAATGAGAATGTTTTCTTGATTTGCGTAATATGCATTTCGCTGAATGACTGAGTCATGTACTCTCCTAAGCTCTTCACGGAGATACCGGCTTCTTGCAATCATATACCACATATGTTTAGCACCATATTGGCATAATGGTTTACGCTTTATCTGAAACCACATTGGTGCGTATACCCTAACAATGAAAGTAGCTAATTCTTGTAAATTGCCTGAAGGATTCTCTGTGCTTGCATATAACCGCAGAGTCCTGTTTGCTGGGTGAGCCACCTTGAATGTGATATATTGCCTGGACTCTTATGACTAAGACTCTTTGAGAATGTTCCACTTGATATAGCCTTGTGAATTTCAAGAAGGTATTTCTGGTCAGTACTTATGTCATCTACATCAACTTCACACATGTCCTCTTGAATTTCAATGGGTTTGAAGTTAACTATGGGAAGCTTTTCACAGTCTGAAAGTGCTCGGCCAATTTCTCCTGAAAATGCTCTTGGTCCAGTAGTGGTACCATCCAAGTGATGAAACGGATGGCGCAATGGAAGTTCATTAAGGTGTAAAAGGCATATCAGCCACTGCAATGGCTTATTAAAGGCTTCTTCCAGTAATCTTATTGTGCCTCCAATACTACCAGTGTTAACCACTGTCGAATCACAGCCAACTGCAACGATGTTCCCTATATCAACATTCCTTTCTTTCAAGCAATTCACTAGCGCTGTGCAAATGTATTTAGCTTTGCCACTGGAAGGTGTCACATGTGCAAAGTACAGAGAGTGTGGTTCAGATATTATGCTGATATGCTCTTCGCGTTTGGTTCTTTGGTGGTTAGAGCCATCACTCTCCTGGACTTGAATCATTGTTTTATCCTTTCTGCCATCAAAGTATAATCCCCGCATGGTTTTTGGCTCTCCTATCTGTTGTAGTTCCTTTCTCTGTTTTTGTCTTTCATGTCTTAGCTTACTTCTGTCTATAATATTCCCTTTGTCTTCGGGAGTAACAATTTTAAGATCTGCCAATACTGCAGAAGCAATAGCAGCCCAGCTCTGTCCGACATTTTAAATCCATCACAAGTAATTGCTAATGAAGGCAGTGGCTCACGCATCTGTTGTTCTGATATTACATATTGAGTCGAGGTTGTATCTTCCTCATTATCTTCAGATATCTCTTCTAGTTGTTGAAGTTCACTTGTCTCTGTTTCGATTTGTAAGTTGGACGTATTGGTTATAGCAGCACTAGTTGTTTGTGAGGATTCCAGACGTGCTTTTTCCATTTCCTTTCGATGTTCTCTTGCTTGTAATCGTCTTGTGTGTGCTATGTCAATGCTTCCTATCACCATTATTCTGCGTGTTCGTTGGTCATTTAAAAAATCCTGCTCTTTTGGAGGGACTTTCTTACTCTTTTCACATGAGCATCTCCTAAACTCCTTACATTTGCAGGTGCAGATGTCAAACAAAGTGCATTTTGAAGAGTTTTCAAATTCTTCAAGCTGATTTTTGTACTTAGGCTGATCCTTGCGTGACTTGTATGGCTTTAATAAGGACCTGTATTTATCATGGTACACTCGCATCATCTGTAAAACGCGTGTATGTGAAACTATTGGCAAAGAGGCCTTCTTCCAAATATTTTCTACCTTTTTGGAAACTGCCTCTGCTGTTTCAGAAAATGAAGGCTCCTTGTTATTCATCTGCTCCTTCACTAAATGTTTTGTGAACAGGTAATCTTTCATAATGCAGTTATAAGTTGGTAGTTGCATATCACTCATCTCACAAGGTACTTCAAATATGGCACACTTCATATGTTCTCTAGTGAAATGTTTATATTTAGTATTTGATGCCATAATATTTTTAAGAAAAATTCACAATCACAAAATATCCTGTAACATCAAAACATTATATAAATAATATATAATATATTTTATAAGTATATATAATATATTATAAAATATATAATATATTATATAAATAAACTAAAATTATATAATACATTATAACAAGCATTTTATAATAAAATCAATATTATCTCTATATAAATCACTTTAAAATAAAGTTTTATAATATTCCGATCATATTAAAAAACTCTCCGATCAACTGAGCGACTAGGCCTACTACCTAAGAAGAGAAGTGTTAACACACTGTTCTAATGACTCACAGAAAGAAATTCCTTCACACCAAAACCCTCCCCCACAACCCTCCCCCACAACATTCAGTGTAGTCTGAACATGACTCAGTTACTCTAAATTGTGTTAACTTCAGCTCTCTTGTGGCAGCTGAAGGTATTAAGCATATGAAAAGGCCTTTTTACAAAACGAATTCCTATCATTTAAGAATCTTAATCAAACTATTAGATAATTCTAAGATAAAATTTTATAATAGTTTGACAAACCTAAAATAGAAGCATTTTTTTTTTTACACAAAATTGTGTTAACTTTAGCCCCCTGGTGGCAGCTGAAAATTTTAAACAAATGAACTCATATTTTGGCAGGCATATTTCTTCCACTAAATGCAACTTTTAATCACTATTAGAACTTCATACTAGAAAAAAAGTATTTTTCGCTCCACCCTAAATTGTGCACGCTTCATTTTTACGGTTCTTTGTAATATGTATAAAATTATATGGGTCAATCCCAGAATAGGCACCTGATGTACCTCAATCCCAGATGAAGCACCTGCGTTCAACCTCAATCCCAGAATAGGCACCTTGCAAGGAATTAAATAAAAAAAACCTGATGATTACAAAATTTATTGTTTATACAAAGTTTATTACAAATGTAATAAAGGCAAAGTTATAAAAGGTTTAAAGTGGTTTAATGAATAAAGAAAAATTTTAGATATTATAAATTCTTGCAATATGAACCCGAATAGCAAAACTAACCAAAAAAGCAGAAGATATAGCAAAAGATTAGGTTAGGTTAGGTTAGGTTAGGTTAGAGTTGATTTTTTTCAAATATTGATAAAAACAATGAAATTATATCTCTAAAAACTGTTTATATTTTTTTCTCCTCAATCCCAGATTAAGCACCTGTGTTTTGCCTCAATCCCAGATTAAGCACCTAAAAATGATTTCAGATGCCTATTCTGGGATTGATCCAATTATATATACTGTACTTACTATGCCCTAATAAAAACAGTGCTTTTCATTAAATAAATTTTTATCTTTTATATTTTTATTTTTCCCCCAATAGAAGAAAAGTTCGCTTAATTGGGCCAGCCGTTTTATTGGAACAAAACACACGAGTTCGGTTGTGTTCCAATTGAGCGGAATCGATTATATATATATAAAATGATATATATATATATATATATATATATATATATATATATATATATATATATATATATATAAATTGAACGTTAAAGGCAGTTAACTTGTGTACGTTTCAATTTATTTAGAAGTGTAAACCTCTTATGGAGGTTGACATAATTATTGTGTATTTACCAGTTGAGGTAATTCTAATTTAATTTAATTTAATTTTAATGATTTTAATTCCTTTTGTATTAATGTAATTTTAGATATTTATTCTTATTTTGTTTTAAGATTTTAAGGTTTATAATTCACTGATGATGAGAAAAGATTTGTCGAAACGTCTGAAGTACAAAAATAAACGAAAATGTTTGCTGTTGTGTTGGTCCTTCTTTTCATATATATATATATATATAATCTCAGGATACTCTTAATATTTTTTTGTTTCAAATATTTTTTTATGTATATTTCATACCTTTCTTCCACATCCTCAGTATTTTGACATCATTTCTTGTTTGTTTTCATAGCACTCTCTCTTCTTTTCCGTGGTTAGAAAAATCCTCCCCTCCCCTCTATAAAAAAACAAGAAATAATCAGCACAGAAAAATCAGCGCAACGTTTTTCTTATCTCTTTAATAATATAGGCCAAAACTTTAAATGAGACATAATTTTGCTTTCCTTTTCGCTGTTTGTATTATATATCTCTGAACGTAAATCATAAGGAAAGAACAATACAATTGTAATAATGGTAACCTTTATAATATATGATCCTAAAGATTTATCATAGAACAGGTGCATAGCGAAAACTCATTTTTTGACTCTGTTGGTTAAAAAATTATGGAAAAAAAGAAAAGCAAGAATTTGTATACATGTTCGTAATTTATTGCATACTCCACAGCTATATTTAATATATGATTTCTTGGATTTTATTCCTGTGGGTTGGTTTTCTATTCCCGTTGTTTATTTATTATTTGTACTATATTTTTACATTAAGTTTTTGTATTTGATTAATTTTTCTGTTCCTCTGAATTTCTGCTTACACTCTGTGTGTGTGTGTGTGTGTGTGTGTTGGTTTTATTCAATTTATGAGGAATTTCCTTTTGGAAAGAACATTGAATTTCTCAGATTTTTTAATTTTTGTGAGGTAATTTCTATTACCGTGCAATTTTTACCCGTAAGAGTTCGTAATGTGAAGTACTTTGAAATTTTCAGTGTTCAGATATTTCAAAACCTATTAATCTTATCTAAGTTAGAGAGAGTTAGATTAGGTTAGGTTAGTTTGGTTTAGTTAAGAGGTTGATATGACAAGTTGCTTAAAACTATGGGGGGGGGGGGGGGATTATAGTCTCATTTTCGATTTCTCTCTCTTTCCCTCTACTCATCTCTTTATTTTGTTATACACACACACACACACACACACACACACACACACACACACATATATATATATATAGAGCGTAAGTTTTCTGCACTATAATAGTAAAGATGATAATGGTTATGGTTAATTGTTAATGATAAGGCTGGGATCACCATGATCTTTGCAGATCAAATAATGTTAATTAAGTTAATAATTAGGTTGATTAATAGATCGAGTTTTCTTCCTGGATCTGCTACCGCCCATTCGAGATGTTCTCGGCATCTGTCTAATTCACTTAAACTTCTGCAACATTCGTGGGCTTTTCTCAAAGTTTCAATCTGTTGAACAGCACCTCTACTCCTCTAAACCTCGTCTTCTTTCCGCATTGAAACGCAGGTGTCTGGAACGACTGACAGCAACCCCTTTACTGTACCCTCTATATTCTCTATACTCACTTTCACTCCAAAGGTGGGTGTTGCGTATATGTACCCTGTGGCCTAACTTGTATTCCGAACTCAAATCTTCCGAATTCTATACCCTCTGGCTACGGCTTACATGCCAATCTCAAACTAAATACATCTGCGCTGTTTACCATTCCTCTAATTCTACTCACTATCCAAAATTCTTTGACAACCTCACTTCCAAAGTGCAATACATTCTATCCCTCTCTCCCTTTGTTGAAATCTCCATTTTCGAAGATATCACTGTTCACCACCACTGTTGGCTTTCCTCCCATTTCACTGAGATCCTTGGTGAACTACTTACAACTTTTCTATTCTAAATGACCTGAAGCAGATGTTACAGCACCCGACACGTGTCCCCGATAGCCTTGGAGGTAGCCCCAGCATTCTGGATTCTTTCATTCTCTCAGCCTTCTTTTTACTCTGTGAAACTTTTTTCTCCGTTGTGCTCGTTGTGCTCGTTGTGCTCCTCCGATCACAAACTTATATCTGTTTCCTGTCGTATCGCTCCAATTCGGCCTTTGGATCCTCCCATGAGGAGGCGCCCGCCTTTGGCACTTCAACGCCGCTGATTGGGAGGCCCTTAGGCAGTACTTCTGTGATTTCCCATGGAATGATTACTGCATTCGTGGTGGGGGCCCTACCGAGTGTGCTGAGCATATCACGGAGTGCTTCTCTCGAGCATAGAGACGTACATTCCATATTCTATTCCTACCACTAATGTAAAAGAACCTTGGTTTAACGTTACTTCTTCTAATACTATCGCCAACAGAGAGGAGGCTTTCAGAAAGTACCATCGCCAACAGAGAGGAGGCTTTCAGAAAGTACCATCGCCAACAGAGAGGAGACTTTCAGAAAGTACCATCGCCATCCAACTCCTGACTCACTTACCTTATATTTATGCCCGGAATCGTGCAAAACCAGTTTTCCGACTCGCCAAAAATTTCCTCATCCGACAAAAATGTGAAAATCTATCCACTTCTAATTCTTCTCTCTCTTTCTGGTATCTAACTAAGAACCTCTTCAACAACTTACTTTCACTTCTTTCCCTCCTCTTTTCCATTCCGACAGCACAGTTTCCGTCTCTTCTCCTGACAAAGCTGAACGCTTCGCTCAAACTTTCGCTTACAATTCAATCCTGGACGAATCTGATGCTGTTCCTCCATCTCCTCCTCCCTCTGATTTTATTATGTCTGAAATTAGAATCCATTCCAAAGATGTTTCTTCTGCCGTATCTGGGCTCAACTCTAGGAAGGCGTACGGTCCTCATATTGTTCTAATAAGTGTGCTTCTCTGCTGACACCCTGCCTAGGCAAACTCTTTCGTCTTTGTCTCTTATCTGGTACTTTTCCTTCCTGCTGGAAGCTCGCTTTCATTCAGTCTGTCCCAAAGAAGGGTTACCACTCTCAACCCTCCAACTATGGTCCAATTTATTTGATTTCTTGCCTTTCCAAAGTTTTTGCATGTATCCTTAATAGGAAGATTCTCAAACACCTCTCTTCTCACAATCTTCTTTCTGATCGTCAGTATGGGTTCCGCAAGGGACGCTCTACTGGCGATCTTCTTCCATATCTCTGACTCTTGGTCATCCTCCTTTCAGGATTTTTGTGAAACTTTTGCTATTGCACTTGACATATCAAAAACTTTTGATAGAGTCTGGCACAATTCTTTAATTTCCAAACTGCCCTCCTTCGGTTTTATCCTTCTATCTGTGCCTTTCTCTAATTTCCTTTCTGGCCGATCTATAGCTGCAGTTGGAGATGGTCACTGTTCTGTTCTGTCACACACTCTTTTCCTTTTATCTATTAATGATCTCCTAATTCGCACTTCCTGTCCTATTCACTCCTTTGCGATGATTCCACTCATCACTTCTCCACCCGCTTCCCAAAGCGTCCCTCACAGGAGTCACTTCATAATTCGCGTAAACCGGCTATGGGACACCTGACCTCTGACCTTTTTAAAATCTAAATAAATAACGTCAGCCGCTCTATGCCTATCGTATTCGCGCACTATTTCGTTATAAAATTCTAAGAAATTAGTTAAACAAGATCTATGGCGTCGAAACCCATGCTGACTACTATTAATCAAATCTCTACTTTCTAAGTGATCGATGATACGATCCCTAACTACGGATTCCAAAAGTTTACCTACAATTGACGTTAAGCTAATGGGCCTATAATTACTAGGTATAGTCATCTGAGGTGAAAAAAAACATAGGGTGTGTTGGGGTGAAAACGAACAGGCCCCTTAAAATAATTTTTAATATAAAGAAAATTTTTAAGAAATTTTTTTCAGGTAGCCCACTATATCCTTCAAAAGTGTTGGTAAAATGATGTCTTTATGTTCGTTCATTTCCAAGAAATGAGCACCGGAAAAAAAAGTGTCAAAAATATGTAAAGAAAACTTTTTTGCATTTATTTTTTATTTGCTTGGCACTGAATTATTTTTCACTGTAGAATATTTATACTTACGTTGAAAAGTGTGAAGATGTGTATCTTGTAATGCATGAGGAGAAATAAAACAGTCTGTGACATAAGCCTTGTGAAGCTATGTTTTTTTTAACCCCATGCAGTTGAAGCCTCTTTGGGGTTAAAAAGAACCTGTTTTATTTAGTAGTATGGGTGAAAAATGGGAGTGTACAGGAATGTTGAAAAGCAATTGCAAATGTTCAATGTTGCAAATGGGTTATGCAACAAAGGGGGGAAGGGTTGTGCAACAAATCAATGCTGCAAAGGGGAAGAGGGGAGGGAGTTAAAAAGAACATATGTTTTATGTGTCAGTATGGGCGCAAAATGGGAGAGTGCAGGGATGTTGAAATGCAATTGCAAATGTTGTTCAATGTTGCAAAGGGGTTATGCAACAAAGGGTTTATTATATCTGTAATTCCATTGACACCAATATTGTATGTTTTGAGGACCATATACCAGAGTTAATACTATATTTTTTTTCACCCCAAGCACGGTTCGTTTTCACCCCTTTCCATGGGGTGAAAAAAATTCTTTTTTTTTTTGTTTTACCAATTAAATATTTTGCAGGAAAAAAAATCTATTGCCATGTTATTATGACACCTGCCCTTTATAATGTGAACATACAGGTTTGTGTCCATCCCTAATAATAAAGTCTGTAGGCCTAAGTTAAGGCAAATTGTTTTTTTCACCCCAGATGACTATACCTTGCGGTCGCCTTTTTTAAAAATGGGCGTGACGTTAGCTAATTTGAAGTCTTCAGGAATAATCGCCGTTTCGAGTGACTGATTAAAAATCTTCGTTAAGGGGCCTACGATAACGTCTTTCAAATCTTTCAAATGTCTGGGATAAGAAGCGTCAGGGCCTGGAGTCTTGCTAACTTTTAGCCTATCGATATAATGCGCAATCTCATCCTCGTAAACAGTTATTTCATCCAAAATAGTCTCGCTACTAAATGGAACGATATCGTCCACGTTGGGGACATTATTTACGTCTTCTACGGTAAAAACTGTCGCAAAAAAGTTATTGAAAATACCGGCCATCGCCTGGCGTCAAAAGCCAAAGCGCCGTTAACATCCACTAGAGGACCTATGTTATCTTTTATCGGCTTACGATTATTGACGTATTCAAAAATTTTTTTTGGATTATGTTTACTATCCGCAGCTATAATATCTCTAAATTACGCTTAGCATTCCTAACTGATCTTTTAACCTGACGTCTAAGCTCGATATATCTATTAAAGTTAGCTGCCGTGCCATTGCGCTTATTAAGTCTATACGCTCTGTTACGCTCGTTTATGAACTCGCCTATTTCCCTAGTCCACCACTTGGGCCTACCATGATTTCCAGCGCGCTTGGGCCTACGAGGAATAAACTCCCTTTCAATATTCACAAAACTTTCTTTAAACGCCTCCCAATGCAAATTTGTGTCATTACCCATAAATAAGTTATCCCAGTCCACTACTCTCATCCTCTACGTTACTATCCTTACTGTTTTCTATCGATAACTTAAACCTAAGAATTTGATGATCACTACATCCTAAACTCTCGCCTACTTTTAACCCTCTACCGCCCAATTTTTTTTTTTTTACAAAAAAAATTTCTTTACATATTTTTGGAGTTGTATGGGGTCTTTAAAACTTAATAGACACTTATTTGTTTCAAATTCGACATTATAAGCGAAAATATATTAATGGACGAATTCGTCCACTTGGGAAAGTGATCAACATTTTAATGAGAAGTCATTTGATACTGGTTTCAGAAAAAAGCAAGGAATCAAGAGGTTGTATGAAATAAAAAACATCTGAAGGTATTGCAACTTTATTAACACATCTTAGAGTAACTAATTAATTTTTCTAGAATTACATTACCTAATTAATATTATTCCATGTATACTGGGTCTATGTCAAAACTTTCAGTTTGTATGAAAATCTCTGAAACAATTATTTGTTATGTTCAAGCACAAGTTTACATTACATTTGAACATAAGACATTGGTTTTTCCCTTGCACCCAGCTTTTTTGCATATTCTTCTAATGTCCTGTATGGAAGGCGTATGGCCAAAATTATCAAGTCTTATCGACTTTTCTGGGAGTGCTTGACAAGGCCTTCCCTTTTTGCATTTTTGCTCGTTACTTCTACCCTCCAAAGAAGGTCTTCCTCTTTTGATTCCCCCTACTGTTTTGCCTTCTTTCATCAGGGCGAATGCTACTCTAAGTTTGAATTGGGCAAGTGGAAGAATTTCAGATTTTGGTAACTGGAGATTATTTGCATCTCGCCTGTAGAGCAACCAACTGTTGACAGTTACCATGTCAATCATGTGGAAGATAAGTTTATGATAATATTTCTTTGATCTTATGTCTATTCTATAAATTGATATTAGACAATCAGCTAAATCAACCCCTCCCATTGATTTGTTGTAAAGCTGTACTATGTTTGGACATTGAATGTCAATTTTGTGTTTCTCTTTATTGGCATATCGGGACACAGTTGTCAAAGGATTTACCTTAGCAAATGTTGATAACATATTTACAGTCTTATTATCATACCATTTAACATATGTTACTTCAACTTCCTCACCTACAGACTTTCGTTCTTCATAGGAACCTCTTCCTTTCTTTATGAGATCTTTATCAGCATCTTTTCCCTTTTTTATGCCTGGTATGCGAGGCACACGCACTGTCCCACAACACCAAATACCTCTTCCAGCAAGATGACGCATCAATGGAACAGAGGTAAACCAATTATCAAAATATAATAAATGGTTGTTGTTGGAAGGAATTGTTTGAGCTAAGTGAAGAACTATGTTTGAACTTGCTTTTAGATCAGGCACCGTGGGATCATTGACAGGTTGAATCTTTCCTGTATATGGTATAAAGTCATATGTCATTCCTTTACTGTCAGCAAGAACAAAAATCTTATACCCCCACTTATGTGCTGACTGGGTATGTATTGTCTTATCCCACTATTGCCCTTGATTGGTACAAGCTGTTCATCTATACACAAGTTTTGTATCATAGGAATTTGCCTAAATTTTCTCTTAGATGGTCAACCATTGGACGCACTTTGAAAAGCTTATCATTATTATTACCATTTGAATCCAAGGTTGAGTTATCTACCATATGTAGTTTTGATTTGATAGCTTCCCATCGATTACGACTCATAATATCTGCTACAATATCCCTAAGAGGACCTAACTGATTGCACCAATGCATCCTAGTACTAGGCAACTTACTAATAGAGAAATATAAACAAATACCTAATTGCTCCAGTTCATTTTGATCTATGTTGAGAGGCTTATTAGGATTTGTTTGCACTGAATACAAATTACTTTGTGTAACCAAAACATTTAGCAACTCATCTGTAAAGAAGCTGCGAAAGTATTCAATTGGTTGACGGAGATCATCAGAAAATACATGCTCTGGGCCTAAATATTCATGAATAGTGGTAGAATCAGTTGGACTGCCTTGTCGCCATGACACACGGGAAGCAGTTGAAGAAGTGGGTTGTCTTCTTCTGACTCACCTTCCAGAGAATCTTCTTCCACAGAGGTCCGGTCTATTGTAATGTCCATCATGCCTTCAAGATTGATGTCTATAATGAGAAAAAGCACAATTGTAGAAGTTATTTGCCAATGAATATCTAAATTTTGCATTTTCTATCTGATTGTGTGGATTATAATCCAAATACAGCCTACCTTCATCATTATTTCGTTCAGGAGCATAGTCTGGATCGACCACAGAATCATCATCATCATCAAGATCACCGTCAGAGTTATTAAAAGCTTGTGCTTCAACTTCTTGAACATGTCTTCTCCGTTGATGCCTCGGAATTGATCCTCCATAAACTCTGACACTGAAATAGCAATGAAAGAAAATTAAAATTCATATACCGGTATACAGTATTTATCTTCAAATATATTATCAAGAAAGTCAAGTCTCATTAGCATACAAAACTACACTGATGATTAGCCTACGGTATAGTAGGACTAAAATGGAAAAAAGGCAAGCAGTTTATGCGCTCAGTGAGGGTCAGTGAGACTTGTGAGCGCTATATAAATCTATTTATTATTAATATTTATCAATCAGCTTGGTATAGTATTCTCTAAAAACGCCAACATATTGATGCAAACTGTTTTTGTTGAGACAAATTGTAACTACACTATGCAACAAAATACACTGATAGAAAAATTAATTTTAGCCTAGATCATCCAATCACTCCTTCCATTCCTTGCTTGCAGTCAAGAGCATAATCACTATATATCTCAGATGATAAAATTGGGCCTTATGTAATCTGGGATGAGTGTAAATTTTTATTGATTCAGGAATTTTCATCACTGCAGAGCCCATATGGACGAATTCGTCCATAATATATATATTGCAAACACTCTTTACAAAATAATTTCACTGCTATTTTCAACACTCGCTATCAATAACATACATTTTGTTTACATGTATAAGTTTTTTCAAAGTAATTACTACCTGGTATAGTGTCCATCGTTTTCCAAACACGAGGCTACACAAGAGAAAAAAACACACGTGCGTCATCATCTCAAAGTGGCGAAACTCTAAGTCAAGACCGGAAAATCATCGAATGGAAAACGCTAGAATCGCACTGTTGACGTCATTACTGGGTGGAATCGTCTGCTTGGGAACTGAGCAATGTATTTACGAGTATTACGCCTAATTAAATTAGTGGACGAATTCGTCCACGTGGGCGGTAGAGGGCTAAACTATCGACTATATTTTCGCCGTTCATCATCACCAAATCTAAAATATTGTCACCGCGCGTTGGTTCGGTAACTACAGTATCTGTCGTAAAAAATTATCCTCCATGAACTCAATCAATCTTAAACCCTCCTCATTAGCAGTAAAAGTCTCGTAATTAACATTAAGGCAGTTAAAGTCTCCGACAATTATACTATTCCGATTGTCAATAAAGTTACCAAGAAGTGAGTAAAATCTAGTATCGGTGTCGAAGGGTTGAACGGGAGGTCTATAAACAACAACAAAATTAAAACTAATATTACGTGCCCTAACTTCAACGCATATCACATTAATTGCTGCCGGAAAATCTATCTTAACCTCGATAGCCCTAAGGGAATTACGAATGTACAGCAAAACGCCGCCACCAAACCTATGTAACCTATCATTAGTAAAGAGTTTAAAACCGGTATATCAAGTTTCCCCAACAAGTCCCGAGTCACGGTATTTAACCACGTTTCAGTGATAGCAACTATATCGTAGTTGCCGGAATAAATTATCGCCTTAAATTCGTTTAATTTATTTCTAATACTACGCGCGTTACAATAAAAGACGTTTAAGTTATTTTTTACCACGGGGCAGGCATTTTAAACTATTTTTCACGTCGGGCCCGCATTCCCGGACCCACAACGTTTAAAGAAAGCTTCGACCTATACAGCTTTCGCACGTTTTCGTCTATTAACCTACCTAGCCTAGCATTACCTATTTCATTAAAATGCATCCCATCGTTTATAAAAAGGCTAGGATCACTGAATTCGTACCACAGCTTTACGAACCACACCTTCCGACAATCTCTCTCTCCGTTTTGTGCGAATTGCTTGCTTTAACTCATTCCGAAGCATGTCAAAATACGATGCACTTGTTGCTGTAGTTCCACGCTCTAGATAATGTTCAAGGATAGAGCCTCGTGTATCCCAAAACAGTGTTAGCATAACTTTACCTGGTGACGGCTGTGCTTTGAACTGCCTTGCAACGGGAGATTGTCGGAAGGTGTTATTCTGTTACACCACAATGCGCGCCCTCATACCCCTGCACAGACTAGAAAATGCCTTCAAGAACTTAAATTTGAAGTTCTCGACCATCCAGCCTACAGTCCAGACCTGGCATATCGGATTTTTACCTGTTTGAACCACTAAAAGACGCTTTGAGAGGTCAGCGATTCCAAGGCGATGATGACCTGAAGGAGGCAGTACATGACTGGCTACGCACACATCCAAAAACATTCTTTTGTGATGGCATTAGGAAGCTTGTAGATCGCTGGACTAAGTGTATTGAGAAACAGAGAAACTATGTTGAGAAGTGATGTGTTTATAATCTAACAGATGTGAAAATAAAAAGTGCAGATACTTATTGAATTATTCTCGTATATTTCAATCCATTCGTTAGTAACAAGGTAACATTCATCATGATCAGCAAATGTTATCATTAGACGAAAGCGCTTGAGCACCTTTTTGTGTTTCCTTTCCTTCGTGGTTTTATTCATCATATATATATATATATATATATATATATAATATATCACACCATTTTAATAAAGACCAGGATGAATACGAACATTTGAATAAATGCAATCTATATTTCATAAATTCAAATATCGATGTCTTCCTTCATTGTCATACAGTTTATCCAGTTAACCTGTATATATATATATATATATATATATATATATATATATATATTAAACTAAAACAGCATTTTATTGGCACAGATAAAGAGAACATTCGAAGTTTCAAGTTCAAATAAAATCATTTCTTGATATATTGCCCTACAGTCTTTATGCAACCTTTTCTCACATTTTATGCACTGTAATCTTGTATTCTTTTGGCAAACCCTACATCTACCTTGATTACATGATTCTCAAAAGTGATTTATGCCATCATATCGCGCTGACTTATAAGGTGGTGCGGATGGGTCTCTGTGTCTGCGTCGTTCTTGTTGAATTTTATAAGTGATCTTGCAACTTCCTCTCTAAACTGAAGGTGAGAAAGAGTTGTGGAGCTATTTACATGTTGATAGAACCGGAATGCAGCAACAACGGACATATTCAAAATGAGAGAAAATAGATTCCACCACCACTTTTTAGAGCGTAAGAGTGGCCTTTTCACTTGCTTTACTCTCTTCTCCACTTTCTGCACTGGGCTTACCCCATAGTAGTTACTAGCGATTGTTGCACTAGAATTATCATTCCATCGAACACACAAAACACTCCATCTGATCTATCATAAAATCATAAAAGCCTCTCTTTTTTTCTTCACTTCCTTTTGTGTCACTAAAGGGCAGTGGCTCGCCCGGTTATCTCTTATCTTTCCACAAGCTCGTATATTCTTCGAGTCCAAATCAACTAATAACTTGTGGCTTGTAAAAAGCTATCGAAGAACAATACATGTTCATTGCTATTTTTACTGGGTAGAGCATCTCAGTGACAACATAATATCCCAGAGGAAGGTTTGTATCGCCTTCTTTTCCACACTACAGTATTGGAAAAGTTATAAGGATATCCATCAGCCCAACAAAGCATCCACATTTTGTATCAAAATCTGATGGGTTTATTTTTTATAAACCATTTTGAGCTGTGATGTCCATGGTAGGGTATCACTGATTCATCTATGCTGAGGAGTTCATGGAAAATCCCGAATTGCTGACAGTTTCTTCGAAGTAAGTCGAGAAGTGGTAGCACTTTTGCCATTTTCGACTCACCTAAGTTAGAGTTATCAGCTAAATGAATATATCTCTTTATCGACCAAAACCTCTCTCTGCTCATTGGAGCCTTCATATTATCACTTGTCAACCAATAGTCATTTTCGGAGGGAAGACAGTGATAGCCACTGAGAAGCAATAAACCTAAGAACCTTCGGATCTCCTCCTCCTCTACATGAAAATTCTTATAATTTTCATCTCTCACAGCATAGAGAGTTGTTTGTTCTGTTATAAGGGTCAACATGTCGTGAGTAAAAAATAAACTAAAGATTTCAAACGGATCCTTACCGGCATTACTTTCACCTGCTTTCAAAGAAAATAAGTGAAGACCATGGGATAGCTTTTCATTCCTTCTCCACCTTTGGCTTACTTCTTTACTGATATTTTCTTCCTCATCGTTATCATCTGCATGCACTTCGACCTCTCCACAAACTTCACTTGGTAAACAATCTTGATCAAGAGTGTCATCATCGGCTTCTTCATCACTGTCTTCTGGCTTGTTACTGGCAGCAGGTGGCAGAACTACAATATCTGTTACTCCCTCGATTGTTACGTTTTCCACATATTCAGTCGCACTATGAAGAAATCGGAAGGGAGTCACTGAACCCGTCGACCTGAAAAAATAAAATATGTACATATGATGTACATATGTATATGTAATAGAGAGAGCGTCTTCACACACACAATAACACACACACACACACACCACACACACACATATATATATATATATATATATATACACAAGAATAATGAGATCATATTCAAAGAAAGGCACTTACTCATAAAATAATGTAGAATCCATCAATCTGTGATCTGTTCACACTACGAAGCACTAAATGTACTGATTTTAGACTAGGACTGTAGGTTACCTGCCGAGCTTATATACACTTCTGAAAAAACAGGTTGAAACATGATGAACTTTGTTTTTTGGTGTCTTGCCAAAAATGTTGGAAAACCGCGTGTAATCATTGCCAACGTTCTCATTTTGGGAACAAATAATCGATCGTCATTTTTTCAAATATATTTATCAATTTATACCACAAAATTTTTTTTAAGAGAAATTTCGGTTGTTTAAGTCTTTTTCTTGTAGGTAGTAAGTAGTTTTTCCTCTAATTATACATTCAAAACACTTTATAAGGTGTGAGGTGAGAGTCACTGGCTGATAAATCTTGGGCATTGGCTCTGTTACCAACTTTAAATAGGGGGGGGGGACAATGTTCACGTTCTTTAAGGGGAGTGGAATTTGTCATGTGTCGAGTGATTTCCTCCATAGTAAGTATAGCGGTTTGGCAATACTCTCTTTACATTTCTGCAGAAACGTGGCACTCCATGTGTCTGGCAGTACCACAAAGTATAGTACTAGCCTCACGCGTGTTCATTATCATGCTAAGAGACAAAGCCAGCGGTGTAAACAACATTAGTATACCAGCACCGTATGCAGACGATACAAAGTTCGGAAGAATAATCCGCGATGCAAATGTGGTGGAGTCCTTGCAGAGGGTCACAAACAAAATATACAAATGGTCAGAAGGCAACATTACACTTAACATTGAAAAATTTCACTTCTTGAGATATGGTAGAAATGAGGAACTTTGTCAACATCCATCAACTGAAGCGTTGAAAGCGATGTACTGAACATTAAGTATAGCAATTTAACTTAAAGTATTATTATTATTATTAAGTATTTAAATTAAACATCTGATTCTTTCTCAATAAAAATTAGGCGGCAACCTACATTTTAACACATAACTATCATATCTACAGCTAATTACGCAAAAGTACATTTCTCTCTCATATACTGTATATATATATATATATTTTATATATTAGTGGTGAACCGGATATCCGCATCCGCATCATTTTCAACATCCTCATCCGCACTTCTGACTGCGGATGTTATGCGGATATTACCTCTAGTAAATTATGCAATTTGCAATTAAATTAGCTTATAAAGTAGCTTATAAGGCCCAGTCATGCACATTTCATGTAAAGTATTAATTTATTAATGAACAAACAAATATATAAACCTCAAAATATAAATACCTGACAACACAGAAAATTGAATGAAACTTGTTTCATTGAATTTCTGTGGCTGAAACTCCTGAGAAAGTTATTATTTTTATCATAATGAAAACATTAATATTAATTTTAATTCTTATGCATTGCCTGCCATAATAGTAATATCACGAAATTTGAAAAATTATGTCATATATTCATAATTCTATATTATATTGATATATTAACTAAATATCCGCATCTTCGGATATTGAAATTAAAGATCCGCATCTGCATCCACAGATGTTGAAAAACTGACATCCGATCCACCACTAAAATATATATATATATATATATATATATATATATATATATTTACACAAACACACACACACACCCTAGAGCATATCGTATATGCTAAGTTAATTTGAATTACCTGTTTGATAACTTACGCGATCTAATGACTGTGCAATAACTACATGTGGAGAATCTGACAACTATTTTTCTAAACGCACTCCATCAATGCCATATTACTCAGTCAGATTAATTTAAAGAAGTGCTAACACCAAATCAAACATACAGTCATATTCTCTCATAAATCAGCGTATTGTCACAAACATAACTAAACGTAGAAGATTGGAGGCAACCATAGTGCAAGCGGCTGTATTTCTAAGTCATTTAAACTTCATTGGGTAACATCTCTCCAAATAATTAAATAGTAGCGTATGTATAGGAAAAGTCCTAAGCTCCGCCCCCTGTATGATCGATCAAAGGTCACATGTCTCCTGCTACTACCTGGGCATATCTCTACCCTGCGTGCTCATTTGACCGCTGCAAGTCCTGGATCTCAGACGTATATTTGAAGATTTCTCACGTAGACGAAAAATAGTGATGGCTACCTTTGATATTGCGTGTTCGACGTTTATGAAGGGGTATTCAGTAAAGACGGAAAATGTGGCAAATACTGAAAGACGCACTAGCCCTCCCTCCTTTGAGACTTTTAAGGCTACATTGAACCGTGCGAAGCTTGAGTAATAAGATGTTCAAATACTCTATGGATATTCTGGCGATCGTTACTTCGAAATACAATCTATTTTTAATATAAAGCTATATTAATATTTTTTTGTAATAAGGTTTAAAGATATATTGGTGTCTTAAAGATAAATTTGTATTGAAACAAAATAAATGGGCAAAAGACAAGAAATGAAATAGTTATCTCGAAATACAATCTGTTTTAATGTAAAGTTATATTACTATTTTTTGTAATAAAGTTTAAAGATATATTGGTGTCTTAAAGACAAATTTTTATTGAAACACAATAAATGGGTGAAAGAGGAAAAATGAAATAGTTACCCCTAATTTAATTTCTATTTTGTTTTAAAAATCATATTAATGCCTTTTATGTTATAGTTTAAGGATAAAATTGTATAGTATGATGAAAATTTGTTTTTGTATTAAACTTATTCGATTTTTTGTTTAAAAGATCGGTCACCAAACGTCAAATTGGCCTCATGGAGAAGCTCAATAGCAGCGTTACCCTTTTTTGAGACCTTGTCAGTCTACTTCCTGGCCCAATAAACGTATCTGTTTATGCTTAATAGCGGTCTATTGGGTCGTATTTAGGGACCTTGTCGGTCTACCAAGAGCTGGTAAGTAAAAGCCGTGGGTAAGGTGGGTTTCGTTAGGTGATGGTAAGCTATGCTTAGACGATTGGTGGTTGTGGTGCTGTGGTGGGATTTTTGTGTCGGGGTTATGCTCGTATATATTTTGTTATTGGGGCTTTACATGTGTTGTTTATATACGTTGTGTGTGTGTGTGTGTAATAATAGGGGATCTATGGGCGTGTATGTGCGCTTTTTGGCTGTTCAAACGATACACACACTGTGGCAACTGGCTGATAATGCCTGGAGGCACTGGCTTCTACGCCAACTGGCGATTTCGGGTTCTAAGCCAAGTGATGCTACCCTGAGCTCCCATTGTGCACCTGGATCTTCCAGGTGTAGGATGCTCAGTCTTCCCTCTCTCTCTTTCTTCCTCTCTTAGGTTAGGTATACCCCTTTGGGGGTTGAGGCCGTCCCACCTTCTCCCTCTTTTTTGGCACCCTGGGGTTGGCACCTTGCAACAATGGGGGTGAGGTGGGTGGCACTGGCACTCATTTGATCAACATTGCAATTGCTCTGCACTTTCTCCTTTTGTGGCCACACTACTGATGGATGTTGACAAAGTTTCTAATTTCCACCATATCTCAAGCAGTGAAATTTCTCAATGTTAAATGTAAAGTTGTTTTTGTCTTCTGACCATTTGTATATTTTGTTTGTGACCCTCTACAAGGCCTCCACCTCATTTGCATCGCTGATTTTTCTTCCAAACTTTGTATCGCCTGCATACGATGTTGCATACATGGCTGCCTTTGTCTCTTAGTATGATAATGAACAGGAGTGAGGCCAGTACTGTACTTTGTGGTACTGCTCTGCATATTTCTGATTCTGATGATGATATACCCTGAAATTTGGCGACCCGTAGGTGCTCTGTGAGGAAGTCGTAGATCCAGTTTGCCACTTTGCTTATTATTCCCGTTTTATTTTATATGCTATTATACCATGATCACATTTATCGAAAACTTTAGTAAAACACATGTATATGACATCGTAGTGTGTATATATATATATATATATATATATACAGGGTGTTTCAAAAGTCCCTCATTATTTTTTAAATTTTATTAAAATAGCAATTACAAGAGGAACCAAATGACAATTTGGTTGCTGAGTCTACGATTCATGAGAATTTTGGTGGCATCAAACTTGGCTTCATAAGTCTACTGGAAAGTCACTGGTACACCTCAACGTGGGCACCGTCTTTTTCGAAACAAGCGAGCCACCGTTTTACGCATTCTTGGCCGACATTGGACAACATTTCGAGAGTAACAGAAGCACACGCATTCCTGATCCGTTCTTCTAGTGTGGGGAGGACTCGCGGCTTGGTGGCGTACACTTTGCTCTTAATGTAGCCCCACAAAAAGAAGTCGCATGGGGTAAGATCAGGCGAGCGAGCAGCCCATTCGAAAGGACCACGGCGACCAATCCACCGATCCGGGAACTGCTTATTCAGAAATGAGCGAACCTCACGCGAGTAATGAGCAGGGGCACCGTCTTGCTGGAAATGACTTCTTGCATGTCAGCTACACAGCTGACAGTTGGGGATGCAGAACTCCTGAAGCATACGAAGGTAATTGTCTCCGTTGACGTTCACGGAATTTCCATCTTGATCCCGGAAGAAGAACGGACCAATCAGCTCAGCTGAGGAGATGGCACACCAGACGACCAATTTCGGCGTGTCCCTTTCATGTTCACGGATCTCCGCAGGATTGTGAGTTCCCCAGATGCTGGTGTTGTGCCGATTGACGCGACCAGAAAGGTGGAAGAGAGCTTCGTCGCTGAACCACATGTGCTCCAGGATCGATGGGTCTCTTTCGTAGTGATGCAGCAGTGTCTCACACATCTCCACCCGGCATCGTAGTCTTGAGGTTCCAGCTTCTGAACCACCTGGATCTTGTACCGATACAGCTTGAGACCACGCCGCAAAATCCGTTGGATAGATGTCGCGCTGATGTTCAGTTCCGCAGCAGCTCGCCGATGGACTTTCCTTGACTCTGAGTAAACGCCTCACGGACAGTTTCGACATTCTCCTCACTCCGCACACTTCGAGGTCTTCCTGATCGTGGTTTGTCCTTTACGGATCCGGTCTCCATAAACTTCCGGTGGGTGGCGACGATGGTGTTTCCTATCCGGTGCATAATGCTGTCCGTAGACTGCCCGGAATCGTCGCTGCACTTCGACCACAGATTGAAAAACCTCCTGCCATGCAGCGATTTTACACCTCTGCTCTACAGTCAGCATGGTAGCAGAAGAAAACGGAGCAAACTTCAAATGTAGACTCAAAAGAATTCTCAACTACTGAGTAAGAGTTTACCACAAGATGAACATCGTTGGTCGATTAGCTGCAAAGAAAATTGAAAATCAAATTAGTGAGGGACTTTTGAACACCCGTATATTATATATATATATATATATATATATATATATATATATACTGTATACACCTTTCCTTTCAACCTTTCAAATGTTTCGTGCAATGACTCCTCATTTCACGTCAAGCTTGTCGCCCCTTCCGTCCGAGTTGGCCAGGTGAAGTAGAGAGTGGGTGTCTTGTACTCTTCAGCTCACATAGCCATGCGCGCCAGGGTCATTGGGCGCTAATCTTCTTTTGAAGATGTGCACCGTAACTCCATTCATGTTCCTTAGTTTTTAGGTAGCTGATTAAACACTCTTGGTCCTCTCACAAAAAACTATTTTCTTTCAGGGTTAAGGATGTTCCTGTCTAACCTTTAATTTGGGAGCACGACACAATCGCCTTTTTCTACATTCCACTGTTGTTTGGGGGGTTATAGGGTTCAGAGTAAATTAGGGGCTAGTTTCACCATTATTTTCCAAGAGTAAATAATGATGTATCTCCCTCTTCTCCTTTCCAGTGAATATAGGTTTAATTCCTTCCCAATAACTTTGTTTTTGCACCCATTGATCTTGGCTGTGAGCTTCTCTGAATCCCTTCTAGCTATCTAATGTCTTCTTTTTTATATGGTCATGTTAGGACCGAGCAGTATTCCAATTTGGGTATGATCAGTGTTTACAGTAGAGGAATCATTATATTCCTATCCCTTCGTTTAAAGGTTCTCAGTATCTACCGAGTTATTCTCTTTACTCTGTTTACTGCTATCTTATTTTGTGTTTTCAAATTTCGCATCAGTCATCACAACTCCTAAATCTTTTGCTTTAGAATTTCTCTGAATTTCCTGTCCATTTGGGGTATAGCATTCCATGGATTTTTGGTCCTCCCTTTTCCGTACCGTAACAATTGAAATTTCTCAGTGTTAAACTTCATATTGCAGTCTTCCGCCCACTTATAGATTCTGTTCATGGCTGTTTGTAGACATCCTTTGTCCTCTGGGTTTCTTATTTTTTACTGATCTTTGTTTCATCGGCAAAGGATGTTACTGTAATGTTTCTAGTAACGTCCTCATCTATGCCAGTTAGCATGATTATGAAGAGTAGTGGAGCTAATACTGTTCCTTGTGGTCCTGAGCTGAGGACCTCTGATTCTGATGAAGATATTCCTTGTAATGTAACGACTTGTCGCCGTTCACCAAGGAAATTATATATTCATTTCCCTACTTTCCTGTTATTCCCATATATTTCAGTTTATGTATATGATTTCACGGTCACATTTGTCGAACGCTTTGGTAAAGTCGTGTATGTTACATCATAGTTTTCATTACTTTCAAGTGCATCAATAATGCTGTAGTGTTCCATTAGTTGTGATAGGCGAGATCTACCTGACCGAAATCCATGTTGGTTATCATTTAATTTTTCTGAGTTTCCAAAAAGTCATAGATTTTCTGTCTAACCATTCTTTCAAATATTTTAGTGAGATGAGATGTAAGCGACTGGCCTATAGTTTTTGGCCTCGAACCGTTCTCCTTTATATATTGGGACTATGCTCACGCTCTTCAGTTTGCCCGGTATTTCTTCCGTGCCTAGTGGTTGCATTCTTGCAGTTTTTGATCAGTGTGGCATTCCATTTGTCAGGCCCTGTCGCTGAGTGTGCTTTTAGTTTCCCTATAGCTTGTGTAATATCATCTGTCGTGAAGTCGATGTCCGTTAGACTTTCCGCTTGTAGTTATTCTTAAAAGAACGCGTTTCTAATGCATATCAGTTTGTTAGTTTTTGGGATACTAAAAGATGATTCGTACTGAGCTCTTATTATTTCAGATACTTCTGTTAGATAATCAGATGAAGCATTGTCTTCATTTTTCAAAGGTCCGATAGTCGTGTGATTTTTCGACTTCCTTTTTACAAAATTATAGAAGTATTTTGAGTTAACCATTATCGCTTATCTTGTTTTTCGCCAAACTATGTTTTATTGTACGCAAGGTAATTTTTATTACTGTTTAGTAACAATATATTGTTTCATTCAATCTATAAATGTAATTTTCATTATGGGGTCACGTCGGCCCGACAACAATCACTATATGTGCGATCCCGCACTAGCCTTCTAGAATTAATTTCTTGTACTTCCTCTTTTGGTTTATTTTTCATTTTGAAACTAATATCAGTCAACTGATTAGGGCTTTTAGGCTGGAATTTCCCCAACTTTGGTTTATGACATTAAACGGATATGTTGGTTCTGTGCACATAATTCGTTGATTTTTAGAAGACAATCCTAGCCTTTTAGAAAAGGACTTATTAATAACATATTATCGGTGTAGACTAAGTTATTTATCTTCATGTTGTCCGTACAACATCCAACTTTTGCCATTAAGTGAAGCGACTAAACCATCAATATACACCTTAAATAGCCATTTTTATATATCCTGTCTGCTTTGCAGATAGCTGGTGAGGGAAGCTATATTTATGGGATCTCTTTGCGAGAGACCCGTTGCCCACGTCGGGCTAAAATCATGAAAAAGGAAAAAAACTATGGTATTTGTCATTTACCATTACTTATTCGGACTATAGTGGATTTAATTTTCCCAGAAGAGTTCCTTGTGCCATGCACGGTCTGTGTTTAACATATAATGTTCTCAGGGAACCATTCTGAGTTTGTGTGTATATATATATATATATATATATATATATATATATATATATATATATATATATATGCAGTTAGCGTAATTAATATTGTTCCCCGTAATTTTTACGTGATGTACAGATAAAGGTATATTTTAAGGATAAATAAATACTGTTAAGCTCTTCAAACTTTTGTTTTCACATTGTTTAATATTTTGCAGAAAACTCAGTTTCGGAACGTGGTGAAAAAGAAAAATATGTCCACAAAACGATGTAACACAATAAAACAGCTAGCACTATGGGGTTCTGTTTGAGAAATAGGCGTGCCCATATTGCTCCACTTTTGGGGGACAAATGATATTCGTCACCATGTTCTATTAAAAATTACACATGACTTTGGTTACGAGCTCACTAGGGCTTTCATCGTGGCAAACGTGAGTGTGGTGGTAAGAATATTTCAAGGTATTCATATTCGCTAGGTTGAGAGCTTCTAATATTGGTTTATAGTCGGCGAGATGCATCATAACGTAATACCTCCTGTCGTACCATCCGTTAAACAGCTTCATAATCCTTAGTCGCATTCCACCTCATTGTGTGTACTGAACCGCTATGAAGTTAGGTGAGGATAGCTTATTAGATTAAGATAGGTTACATTACTCTTGCATAGTTGCGGTTAGCGTTAAAAGCTGTTTAGATTACGTTAGGGCAGGCTAGGTTATTAGGTGGACTGTGCTAAAATGATGTTGAATATGACAGGTTAGACGGAGTTACTATTCAAACTACAATATGTAAAAAATCCTGTTAGACCTTCATGTTTCAAGATTTTAAAACATAAGATTCACCTCCCCCCCCACTTGCTCGAATGTAGTATAAAAATTTGTGTATGGTACGTTGATGAAAGGATTGTTGCTGGGAAGAGGTATAAAAAGTGTACAGTCATTATCTTAAGGAATAGAAAGAGTTAACCCTTTCATACCCAAATTAAGTCGAAAAGTAGGCGGAATCAGTTGATGCAAAAATCGTCCTTATAACCTTATAAATAAGGTCTAAAATTGCTTCCAAAATTTCACACACTGGGCATTAAAGGGTTAAAGCCATGAACCGAGAATAGAACAGGTAGATAGTTTGGGCATCATTGCCCAGCCATCAACAGCACGAAGAACATTTTTGAAATCAGGATTTGAAAGATGTTTAAAAAAAATGTTATTAAGAATGGGGATACGTGGTTAAAAGGCTGAATTATATAGAGGGACGTTGAAATTGGACGACGGTAGAAGTGATCAAAAATGAGTTGGAAGGATGGATCATAAAGAGTTTCAATTATTTGAATGTAACTGAAGACGATATGTGTGGTGGACAGACAACGAACATATGAAACCTATAAGGATCCGTGCTTGAGGTCGCTAGTTAAGCATGAATGTGCGCAATTCAATTTTTTTTGGTGTGTGCATTTCAGATTCTGGTGATTGTAAAGCTTAGTAAACTGTCATGATTGCAAAGAATTAAATCTCTGAACTAGGTAATGAACGGCGTATAAAATAATAAAAAATATGTAAGAAATAAATACCAGGGAAAATAAATAAATAATTACTAAGTCCACAGAGGAAGGGCAGACCGTGATTGGGAAAATTAGTTCTAAGTAAGCAGATTGTAAGTTGAGTCGTAAATTGACTAGATATGTGATATCTTTAAAATAAATAAACTTGTCGTTGCAAACCTGTTGAGTTCCTTCAGTTAAAATAGCATAACTAAATGGTCGTGGATATCGCTTATTTATTTTACATGAGATATGACGTTTCTGTAAGTCAATTCAAGTTGATATACTACATTAGGGTGTGTC
Source organism: Bathynomus jamesi (assembly GCA_023014485.1). Lineage (NCBI taxonomy): Eukaryota > Metazoa > Arthropoda > Malacostraca > Isopoda > Cirolanidae > Bathynomus > Bathynomus jamesi. The sequence goes on along the minus strand of JAJOZX010004515.1, from coordinate 368,313 downwards.
GAATTTTTCAACTTTCAAATTCCAAATATGAGGGGTGCTAAAAAGTTGCAGCATGACTTAGGAATTCTAAAGATATTTTTGTTAATTTAATATAATTTAGTTTTGCTTGGTAAGAAGGTACATAAAAATAGTGACTTTGTTGACTTTTTTGTGGAATTATATAATAATTATTATATTAATAATTATATATGCTGTATATACAATGCACTGCTGTTTTTGCTTATTTCACAGGTTGAAACATATTCATCAGTGTGCTGAAGATTACTTCTCCGTCAGTGCTACCATCCTAACCAGTGGGAATTGACCTACAATGGCTTCTAAAAGGAGGACAAGACTGGGACATTCACACATATGAGCAACCTAATTGGAACTGGTAGAGAGTTGTTGCCCTCTGAACTCCCAACTCTGCGAGACGTTCTGAAATATGGGCTACTGCTAAGAGAACAAAGTGGTGAGGATGTGAGAAACTACCCAGCAGCCAGTCTTGCAAAGGACATTTACCCTAAAGTGCTTGAAAAGTGGGAACGAGCAAACAGTTCTTTTGTAGCCCCCGTTGTAAATTCACGAGTCACAATCTTAAACAAGATCCAAGAGAGCTGGGAGCAGGCCAAAAACATATCTCTTGGGAGAGGAAAGCTACATGTCAAAGAGGCTTTCATTGCAAAACTTGACAAACTTTTTGACATCCTCAGTTGCAAGTGTAAAATTGTTCTCTGCTCTGAATTTGGCTGCCTTGCAGATGCTGGTTCCAAAAACGAAACTCACATTAACTGTACATGCCCTAGGGAGATGAAGATCCCTGTGAAGGAACTTGCTTTCATTAAAGGTCAGAGAGACAAGTCTGGTTCTATTGGACCACATCAGATTGGCTTGCCAGATCAACCTGAGCACAACAGACAAGTCAAAAAGCAGAAGCGGCAGAAGACGAAAGAAGAAGGCTTGCTGAAAATAAGCAGACAAGTAAGCAGGATGTTTCAATGCCATCAAATGAAATAATTTTCTCTGATGATGAAAATGAAGAACAAATAGCTGATGCTCAAGATGGAAAGGATGGAAGTTATGAAGTGACATTAGAAATACCGAGCACGTCTTCAACTTCCAATAAAAGCCAGAGTACAACACATTAGAAATACCTAATGTTGCTATGCATAGCATCAGATATGGTGTTGGCCTGCGTGCCACAGCTGCCATCACCACTGCTGCCTTTATGGATGCTGGCTTGATCACTGAAGAAGACAAGAGACTTGTAGTTGATCACAATAAAGTCAAGAGGGCCCAAGAAAAAGTTATGAGATCCCTGGATCAGGAATTTGATGATCTTTGTAAGAAGGGTGAAATTGACTGCATCTTCTTTGACGGCCGTCAAGATACAACTAAAGTTATGCTGAAAGCAGACAATTCAGATCGTCAGTTCCCCAGCATCATCGAAGAAGAGCATTATTCTGTGTGCAGTGAGCCAGGTGGAAGATATCTCTACCACTTCACTCCTGAGAAAGGCTCAACGAGAAAAAAACCTGCTGAAGTTATTGCTGATAATCTTGTAGATTTCATGAAGAAGAAGGGCATTGATAAAAGCCTGCAGGCCTTTGGAGGTGATTCTACAAATGTTAACACTGGCTGGGAGGGTGGTTCCATGCATTGGGTAGAGGTCAAGCTTTGCCGTAAGCTGATCTGGTTGGTTTGTGCCCTCCACACTAACGAGTTACCCCTGCGACACTTGATCACATTCACCAAACTCTCAATTGGAGAGCCTCTTACTTCACTGAGTGACAATGTCGTAAAGGATCTCTCTACTGATCAAGCGTACGGGTATAGGATCACACAGGCCATAAGGACAGGAGAACTTCCCACAGATCTGGCCCTTCTTGAAATTGGTCGAGTGAGCCATTCAAGGTGGTTGACAACAGCAAACAGGCTTTGTCGCATATTGGTTTCAAAACATGGCCTTAAAGGCAAAACCCTCAACAACTTAAGACTGATAGTGGAATACATTGTTGGTGTGTACTACCCCTGTTGGTTCAACATCAAAGTAAAACACTCTTGGGTGGAAGGCCCACGCAAAAATCTTGTTTCAGCTGCGGCTAGTAAGGCTGCAAAAGAAGGCTGTAGTGGATGCTGTTTTGCCAACCATCAAGCGCTCAGCATGGTATGCATTCAGCGAAATGATAATCCAGACACTCTTGTCCTCAGATGACAGTGAGGAGAGGAGAGCTGGTGTCCAAAAGATTGTTGACATGAGGGGTGGAGATGATGACACACTTGGAGATCTTTCTGTACGTCCCAGGAAGACACCTTCCATCAACCCCAGTGCTTCTTCCGTGTTGGAGCTGACAGACTGGTCTGACGGGGTATTTGAACCTCCTTTCACATGTAAACTGACTACAGCGGAAGTAAAGAAGTTCTTTGACAAGCCTATGCAAGTTCCACAGTGGCCCTGTCATGCTCAGTCAATAGAGGGTGTGTGAAACAAGTCACAGAGGCAGCAGGCAGGGTGTATACACATGAGAAACGTGAGGGCTATATCAGAGGCCAAGAAGCAAGTCGGCGGCTGATGTCCAAGAACGAATCAAAGCAAGACTTGATGAAACTTGTTGTTTAAATATTTTTTTTTACGGATGTCATTACTTTCTAATGTTGTTTTATGATTACAAGGATATGTTTTATGATTACTAGGATATGTTTTATGCAGAGAAACTAAAATTTTTTGATCTAAGGTGGGCGATAAGCTTTTTTATTTTTCAAAAAATCGTAAAAGTGGGCGGTGAACAAAAAAAAGGTTGGTGACCCCTGACCTAGACCAAGGTTAAAATGGAAATATAACAACTGACAAATTCTCATGCTGCTGCTATAAACCGAGGACCTGCTAATTATTGTCGAGATTCAGTTGAAGGGTTGCTGGTGGTGAAGTCTTTATCTCTATGGTTTTTAAGATAAGGTTGTTTGTTATGCGTGCGAATATAATGGAGTATTTGATTCATGGCTCAGAAGAAAATTACAAGTATATTTCTATTTAAAAGCAGAATCAGCGTAGATGCTGAACAGAATGCTGATATATCAGTAAATACAGCTTGGATGGACGTAGAGGATGTAATGATCCCACTTACAGATAAGTGTGAAATAGACAGACAGGAAGAAAGCCAAGGGCAATTGAGCCTCTGGTGTAATACACTACATTTCAATTGCTGAATAACCGATAAGAAAAAAGAAAAACGAAAAAATCTGAAAGTTGTTGGTATAGTGATGCTTGGTACAAAGAGCTATTGAACCTTGATGCTCCCTCTAACGATGCATGATTTATTGATTCAAACTTTAACTTACAGCAAAATTGATTTATTGATTTTATTGATTTTAAAGCAAACAGACGATCTCTATTTTGCAGTACAAAGAGTAAACTGCACGGTGTAGATCTGCAAAGAGGAAAAAATATTTTATAATATACAGTCTATCATTAATTAAATTTTCGCCTTTCAACAAGTTTGTTAAAGTTATGATGAAGGATAACTTGTAAATTGTGTAAATAGTGTTGTATAGGTTACTTTGGTAATTCATGCAAACTATTCAAACCACAATATGTACAAAATCCTGTCGGAATTTTCTGCTTCAAGATTTTAAAACATAAGATTCAGCCCCTGACTCGAATGGAGTATAAATTTTGTGTATGGTACTTGATGAATGGACTGTCACTTGGAAGAGCTATAAAAAGCAACTAATATTTAAGGACATTTGGCTAGTTTAATCTTATTTCAAGTTCACAACATGGTATTAGACTAAGAAAGGTTTTAGATTTTCAAATTTTTGTCTCATCAGATAGATGATGGACATAATCTAGCCTACACATTACTTAATTTGAATTTATTAAGACGCTTGACAAGGTTCCACATAATTCCAAACCGTCCTTACTGATAAAATCCTTCTTATCAAAATTATTCCACAAACCCATAAGCTCGCCTCTTTGATACAACGTGTTTTATTTTATTATTTGAGGTTAAAATCCTACTCTAAACTTCTTGTATTTTATCCATTTTATAAATTTTCATCCCGTTCTCTGTACCAATATTTAATTTCTTCTGAATTTCTATTTAACTTAAACTTCTCATCTCGTAGTTGCTTGCCAAATCATTTATAAATTATATACAGTAAGTTTATCTCAGCTCTCAGACAACTTCTTCAATCTTCACTGTCTCGCTGGGATACGTTGTGTATGTGAAAAGTCCAATATTCTTATTTTTACAGCTAGATGATTCAGATCAAGGACTGTTAACAAAAATATCTAAAATTTACAAATGGTACAAAAAGTAGGATCAATATCTGTTCCATGGATACAAGTAAGAAAAGAATATTGTTATTAAAAAATAATAATTAAAAGATGCTCTGGTTAGAAAGCCTGTCAGTAAGAACGAAGAGATTTTTAGGAAGAATTAAAAGTACTAAATAATAGTACAGTGTCTCTATTGACTGAGCATGACAGGGCCACTGTGGAACTTGCATAGGCTTGTCAAAGAACTTCTTTACTTCCGCTGTAGTCAGTTTACATGTCAAAGGAGGTTCAAATACCCCGTCAGACCAGTCTGTCAGCTCCAACACGGAAGAAGCACTGGGGTTGATGGAAGGTGTCTTCCTGGGACGTACAGAAAGATCTCCAAGTGTGTCATCATCTCCACCCCTCATGTCAACAATCTTTTGGACACCAGCTCTCCTCTCCTCACTGTCATCTGAGGACAAGAGTGTCTGGATTATCATTTCGCTGAATGCATACCATGCTGAGCGCTTGATGGTTGGCAAAAACGCATCCACTACAGCCTTCTTTTGCCAGCCTTACTAGCCGCAGCTGAAACAAGATTTTTGCGTGGGCCTTCCACCCAAGAGTGTTTTACTTTGATGTTGAACCAACAGGGGTAGTACACACCAACAATGTATTCCACTATCAGTCTTAAGTTGTTGAGGGTTTTGCCTTTAAGGCCATGTTTTGAAACCCATATGCGACAAAGCCTGTTTGCTGTTGTCAACAACCTTGAATGGCTCACTCGACCAATTTCAAGAAGGGCCAGATCTGTGGGAAGTTCTCCTGTCCTTATGGCCTGTGTGATCCTATACCCGTACGCTTGATCAGTAGAGAGATCCTTTACGACATTGTCACTCAGTGAAGTAAGAGGCTCTCCAATTGAGAGTTTGGTGAATGAAGGATCAATTTCAAGTTCGGTTGCAGTGTCTAGCATCTTGCCAATGTTACCTGTCCACTTGTTGTTAGACAAGGTCTTCCCATCCAGTGCTGTGATCAAGTGTCGCAGGGGTAACTCGTTAGTGTGGAGGGCACAAACCAACCAGATCAGCTTACGGCAAAGCTTGACCTCTACCCAATGCATGGAACCACCCTCCCAGCCAGTGTTAACATTTGTAGAATCACCTCCAAAGGCCTGCAGGCTTTTATCAATGCCCTTCTTCTTCATGAAATATACAAGATTATCAGCAATAACTTCAGCAGGTTTTTTCTCGTTGAGCCTTTCTCAGGAGTGAAGTGGTAGAGATATCTTCCACCTGGCTCACTGCACACAGAATAATGCTCTTCTTGGACTTTGATGATGCTGGGGAACTGACGATCTGAATTGTCTGCTTTCAGCATAACTTTAGTTGTATCTTGACGGCCGTCAAAGAAGATGCAGTCAATTTCACCCTTCTTACAAAGATCATCAAATTCCTGATCCAGGGATCTCATAACTTTTTCTTGGGCCCTCTTGACTTTATTGTGATCAACTACAAGTCTCTTGTCTTCTTCAGTGATCAAGCCAGCATCCATAAAGGTAGCAGTGATGATGGCAGCTGTGGCACGCAGGCCAACACCATATCTGATGCTATGCATAGCAACATTAGGTATTTCTAATGTGTTGTACTCTGGCTTTTTATTGGAAGTTGAAGACGTGCTTGGTATTTCTAATGTCACTTCATAACTTCCATCCTTTCCATCTTGAGCATCAGCTATTTGTTCTTCATTTTCATCATCAGAGAAAATTATTTCATTTGATGGCATTGAAACATCCTGCTTACTTGTCTGCTTATATTCAGCAAGCCTTCTTCTTTCGTCTTCTTGCCGCTTCTGCTTTTTGACTTGTCTGTTGTGCTCAGGTTGATCTGGCAAGCCAATCTGATGTGGTCCAATAGAACCAGACTTGTCTCTCTGACCTTTAATGAAAGCAAGTTCCTTCACAGGGATCTTCATCTCCCTAGGGCATGTACAGTTAATGTGAGTTTCGTTTTTGCAACCAGCATCTGCAAGGCAGCCAAATTCAGAGCAGAGAACAATTTTACACTTGCAACTGAGGATGTCAAAAAGTTTGTCAAGTTTTGCAATGAAAGCCTCTTTGACATGTAGCTTTCCTCTCCCAAGAGATATTTTTTGGCCTGCTCCCAGCTCTCTTGGATCTTGTTTAAGATTGTGACTCGTGAATTTACAACGGGGGCTACAAAAGAACTGTTTGCTCGTTCCCACTTTTCAAGCACTTTAGGGTAAATGTCCTTTGCAAGACTGGCTGCTGGGTAGTTTCTCACATCCTCACCACTTTGTTCTCTTAGCAGTAGCCCATATTTCAGAACGTCTCGCAGAGTTGGGAGTTCAGAGGGCAACAACTCTCTACCAGTTCCAATTAGGTTGCTCATATGTGTGAATGTCCCAGTCTTGTCCTCCTTTTAGAAGCCATTGTAGGTCAATTCCCACTGGTTAGGATGGTAGCACTGACGGAGAAGTAATCTTCAGCACACTGATGAATATGTTTCAACCTGTGAAATAAGCAAAAACAGCAGTGCATTGTATATACAGCATATATAATTATTAATATAATAATTATTATATAATTCCACAAAAAAGTCAACAAAGTCACTATTTTTATGTACCTTCTTACCAAGCAAAACTAAATTATATTAAATTAACAAAAATATCTTTAGAATTCCTAAGTCATGCTGCAACTTTTTAGCACCCCTCATATTTGGAATTTGAAAGTTGAAAAATTCGACACACCCTAATGTAGTATATCAACTTGAATTGACTTACAGAAACGTCATATCTCATGTAAAATAAATAAGCGATATCCACGACCATTTAGTTATGCTATTTTAACTGAAGGAACTCAACAGGTTTGCAACGACAAGTTTATTTATTTTAAAGATATCACATATCTAGTCAATTTACGACTCAACTTACAATCTGCTTACTTAGAACTAATTTTCCCAATCACGGTCTGCCCTTCCTCTGTGGACTTAGTAATTATTTATTTATTTTCCCTGGTATTTATTTCTTACATATTTTTTATTATTTTATACGCCGTTCATTACCTAGTTCAGAGATTTAATTCTTTGCAATCATGACAGTTTACTAAGCTTTACAATCACCAGAATCTGAAATGCACACACCAAAAAAAATTGAATTGCGCACATTCATGCTTAACTAGCGACCTCAAGCACGGATCCTTATAGGTTTCATATGTTCGTTGTCTGTCCACCACACATATCGTCTTCAGTTACATTCAAATAATTGAAACTCTTTATGATCCATCCTTCCAACTCATTTTTGATCACTTCTACCGTCGTCCAATTTCAACGTCCCTCTATATAATTCAGCCTTTTAACCACGTATCCCCATTCTTAATAACATTTTTTTTAAACATCTTTCAAATCCTGATTTCAAAAATGTTCTTCGTGCTGTTGATGGCTGGGCAATGATGCCCAAACTATCTACCTGTTCTATTCTCGGTTCATGGCTTTAACCCTTTAATGCCCAGTGTGTGAAATTTTGGAAGCAATTTTAGACCTTATTTATAAGGTTATAAGGACGATTTTTGCATCAACTGATTCCGCCTACTTTTCGACTTAATTTGGGTATGAAAGGGTTAACTCTTTCTATTCCTTAAAGATAATGACTGTACACTTTTTATACCTCTTCCCAGCAACAATCCTTTCATCAACGTACCATACACAAATTTTTATACTACATTCGAGCAAGTGGGGGGGGCGAGGTGAATCTTATGTTTTAAAATCTTGAAACATGAAGGTCTAACAGGATTTTTTACATATTGTAGTTTGAATAGTAACTCCGTCTAACCTGTCATATTCAACATCATTTTAGCACAGTCCACCTAATAACCTAGCCTGCCCTAACGTAATCTAAACAGCTTTTAACGCTAACCGCAACTATGCAAGAGTAATGTAACCTATCTTAATCTAATAAGCTATCCTCACCTAACTTCATAGCGGTTCAGTACACACAATGAGGTGGAATGCGACTAAGGATTATGAAGCTGTTTAACGGATGGTACGACAGGAGGTATTACGTTATGATGCATCTCGCCGACTATAAACCAATATTAGAAGCTCTCAACCTAGCGAATATGAATACCTTGAAATATTCTTACCACCACACTCACGTTTGCCACGATGAAAGCCCTAGTGAGCTCGTAACCAAAGTCATGTGTAATTTTTAATAGAACATGGTGACGAATATCATTTGTCCCCCAAAAGTGGAGCAATATGGGCACGCCTATTTCTCAAACAGAACCCCATAGTGCTAGCTGTTTTATTGTGTTACATCGTTTTGTGGACATATTTTCTTTTTCACCACGTTCCGAAACTGAGTTTTCTGCAAAATATTAAACAATGTGAAAACAAAAGTTTGAAGAGCTTAACAGTATTTATTTATCCTTAAAATATACCTTTATCTGTACATCACGTAAAAATTACGGGGAACAATATTAATTACGCTAACTGCATATATATATATATATATATAATATATATATATATATATAATATATATATATATATACACAAACTCAGAATGGTTCCCTGAGAACATTATATGTTAAACACAGACCGTGCATGGCACAAGGAACTCTTCTGGGAAAATTAAATCCACTATAGTCCGAATAAGTAATGGTAAATGACAAATACCATAGTTTTTTTCCTTTTTCATGATTTTAGCCCGACGTGGGCAACGGGTCTCTCGCAAAGAGATCCCATAAATATAGCTTCCCTCACCAGCTATCTGCAAAGCAGACAGGATATATAAAAATGGCTATTTAAGGTGTATATTGATGGTTTAGTCGCTTCACTTAATGGCAAAAGTTGGATGTTGTACGGACAACATGAAGATAAATAACTTAGTCTACACCGATAATATGTTATTAATAAGTCCTTTTCTAAAAGGCTAGGATTGTCTTCTAAAAATCAACGAATTATGTGCACAGAACCAACATATCCGTTTAATGTCATAAACCAAAGTTGGGGAAATTCCAGCCTAAAAGCCCTAATCAGTTGACTGATATTAGTTTCAAAATGAAAAATAAACCAAAAGAGGAAGTACAAGAAATTAATTCTAGAAGGCTAGTGCGGGATCGCACATATAGTGATTGTTGTCGGGCCGACGTGACCCCATAATGAAAATTACATTTATAGATTGAATGAAACAATATATTGTTACTAAACAGTAATAAAAATTACCTTGCGTACAATAAAACATAGTTTGGCGAAAAACAAGATAAGCGATAATGGTTAACTCAAAATACTTCTATAATTTTGTAAAAAGGAAGTCGAAAAATCACACGACTATCGGACCTTTGAAAAATGAAGACAATGCTTCATCTGATTATCTAACAGAAGTATCTGAAATAATAAGAGCTCAGTACGAATCACCTTTAGGATCCCAAAAACTAACAAACTGATATGCATTAGAAACGCGTTCTTTTAAGAATAACTACAAGCGGAAAGTCTAACGGACATCGACTTCACGACAGATGATATTACACAAGCTATAGGGAAACTAAAAGCACACTCAGCGACAGGGCCTGACAAATGGAATGCCACACTGATCAAAAACTGCAAGAATGCAACCACTAGGCACGGAAGAAATACCGGGCAAACTGAAGAGCGTGAGCATAGTCCCAATATATAAAGGAGAACGGTTCGAGGCCAAAAACTATAGGCCAGTCGCTTACATCTCATCTCACTAAAATATTTGAAAGAATGGTTAGACAGAAAATCTATGACTTTTTGGAAACTCAGAAAAAATTAAATGATAACCAACATGGATTTCGGTCAGGTAGATCTCGCCTATCACAACTAATGGAACACTACAGCATTATTGATGCACTTGAAAGTAATGAAAACTATGATGTAACATACACAGACTTTACCAAAGCGTTCGACAAATGTGACCGTGAAATCATAATACATAAACTGAAATATATGGGAATAACAGGAAAAGTAGGGAAATGAATATATAATTTCCTTGGTGAACGGCGACAAGTCGTTACATTACAAGGAATATCTTCATCAGAATCAGAGGTCCTCAGCTCAGGACCACAAGGAACAGTATTAGCTCCACTACTCTTCATAATCATGCTAACTGGCATAGATGAGGACGTTACTAGAAACATTACAGTAACATCCTTTGCCGATGAAACAAAGATCAGTAAAAAATAAGAAACCCAGAGGACAAAGGATGTCTACAAACAGCCATGAACAGAATCTATAAGTGGGCGGAAGACTGCAATATGAAGTTTAACACTGAGAAATTTCAATTGTTACGGTACGGAAAAGGGAGGACCAAAAATCCATGGAATGCTATACCCCAAATGGACAGGAAATTCAGAGAAATTCTAAAGCAAAAGATTTAGGAGTTGTGATGACTGATGCGAAATTTGAAACACAAAATAAGATAGCAGTAAACAGAGTAAAGAGAATAACTCGGTAGATACTGAGAACCTTTAAACGAAGGGATAGGAATATAATGATTCCTCTACTGTAACACTGATCATACCCAAATTGGAATACTGCTCGGTCCTAACATGACCATATAAAAAAGAAGACATTAGATAGCTAGAAGGGATTCAGAGAAGCTTCACAGCCAAGATCAATGGGTGCAAAAACAAAGTTATTGGGAAGGATTAAACCTATATTCACTGGAAAGGAGAAGAGGGAGATACATCATTATTTACTCTTGGAAATAATGGTGAAACTAGCCCCTAATCTTACTCTGAACCCTATAACCCCCCAAACAACAGTGGAATGTAGAAAAAGGCGATTGTGTCGTGCTCCCAAATTAAAGGTTAGACAGGAACATCCTTAACCCTGAAAGAAAATAGTTTTCTTGTGGAGGACCAAGAGTGTTTAATCAGCTACCTAAAGAACTAAGGAACATGAATGAGTTACGGTGCAATCTTCAAAAGAAGATTAGACGCCCAATGACCCTGGCGCGCATGGCTATGTGAGCTGGAGAGTACAAGACACCCACTCTCTACTTCACAAAGGCAGCCATGTATGCAACATCGTATGCAGGCGATACAAAGTTTGGAAGAAAAATCAGCGATGCAAATGAGGTGGAGGCCTTGTAGAGGGTCACAAACAAAATATACAAATGGTCAGAAGACAAAAACAACTTTACATTTAACATTGAGAAATTTCACTGCTTGAGATATGGTGGAAATTAGAAACTTTGTCAACATCCATCAGTAGTGTGGCCACAAAAGGAGAAAGTGCAGAGCAATTGCAATGTTGATCAAATGAGTGCCAGTGCCACCCACCTCACCCCCATTGTTGCAAGGTGCCAACCCCAGGGTGCCAAAAAAGGGAGAAGGTGGGACGGCCTCAACCCCCAAAGGGGTATACCTAACCTAAGAGAGGAAGAAAGAGAGAGAGCGGAAGACTGAGCATCCTACACCTGGAAGATCCAGGTGCACAATGGGAGCTCAGGGTAGCATCACTTGGCTTAGAACCCGAAATCCGCCAGTTGGCGTAGAAGCCAGTGCCTCCAGGCATTATCAGCCAGTTGCCACAGTGTGTGTATCGTTTGAACAGCCAAAAAGCGCACATACACGCCCATAGATCCCCTATTATTACACACACACACACACAACGTATATAAACAGACACATGTAAAGCCCCAATAACAAAATATATACGAGCATAACCCCGACACAAAAATCCCACCACAGCACCACAACCACCAATCGTCTAAGTATAGCTTACCATCACCTAACCAAACCCACCTTACCCACGGCTTTTACTTACCAGCTCTTGGTAGACCGACAAGGTCTCTAAATACGACCCAATAGACCGCTATTAAGCATAAACAGATACGTTTATTGGGCCAGGGAGTAGACTGACAAGGTCTCAAAAAAGGGTAACGCTGCTATTGAGCTTCTCCATGAGGCCAATTTGACGTTTGGTGACCGATCTTTTAAACAAAAAATCGAATAAGTTTAATACAAAAACAAATTTTCATCATACTATACAATTTTATCCTTAAACTATAACATAAAAGGCATTAATATGATTTTTAAAACAAAATAGAAATTAAATTAGGGGTAACTATTTCATTTTTCCTCTTTCACCCATTTATTGTGTTTCAATAAAAATTTGTCTTTAAGACACCAATATATCTTTAAACTTTATTACAAAAAATAGTAATATAACTTTACATTAAAACAGATTGTATTTCGAGATAACTATTTCATTTCTTGTCTTTTGCCCATTTATTTTGTTTCAATACAAATTTATCTTTAAGACACCAATATATCTTTAAACCTTATTACAAAAAAATATTAATATAGCTTTATATTAAAAATAGATTGTATTTCGAAGTAACGATCGCCAGAATATCCATAGAGTATTTGAACATCTTATTACTCAAGCTTCGCACGGTTCAATGTAGCCTTAAAAGTCTCAAAGGAGGGAGGGCTAGTGCGTCTTTCAGTATTTGCCACATTTTCCGTCTTTACTGAATACCCCTTCATAAACGTCGAACACGCAATATCAAAGGTAGCCATCACTATTTTTCGTCTACGTGAGAAATCTTCAAATATACGTCTGAGATCCAGGACTTGCAGCGGTCAAATGAGCACGCAGGGTAGAGATATGCCCAGGTAGTAGCAGGAGACATGTGACCTTTGATCGATCATACAGGGGGCGGAGCTTAGGACTTTTCCTATACATACGCTACTATTTAATTATTTGGAGAGATGTTACCCAATGAAGTTTAAATGACTTAGAAATACAGCCGCTTGCACTATGGTTGCCTCCAATCTTCTACGTTTAGTTATGTTTGTGACAATACGCTGATTTATGAGAGAATATGACTGTATGTTTGATTTGGTGTTAGCACTTCTTTAAATTAATCTGACTGAGTAATATGGCATTGATGGAGTGCGTTTAGAAAAATAGTTGTCAGATTCTCCACATGTAGTTATTGCACAGTCATTAGATCGCGTAAGTTATCAAACAGGTAATTCAAATTAACTTAGCATATACGATATGCTCTAGGGTGTGTGTGTGTGTGTGTTTGTGTAAATATATATATATTATATATATATATATATATATATATTTTAGTGGTGGATCGGATGTCAGTTTTTCAACATCTGTGGATGCAGATGCGGATCTTTAATTTCAATATCCGAAGATGCGGATATTTAGTTAATCTATCAATATAATATAGAATTATGAATATATGACATAATTTTTCAAATTTCGTGATATTACTATTATGGCAGGCAATGCATAAGAATTAAAATTAATATTAATGTTTTCATTATGATAAAAATAATAACTTTCTCAGGAGTTTCAGCCACAAATTCAATGAAACAAGTTTCATTCAATTTTCTGTGTTGTCAGGTATTTATATTTTGAGGTTTATATATTTGTTTGTTCATTAATAAATTAATACTTTACATGAAATGTGCATGACTGGGCCTTATAAGCTACTTTATAAGCTAATTTAATTGCAAATTGCATAATTTACTAGAGGTAATATCCGCATAACATCCGCAGTCAGAAGTGCGGATGAGGATGTTGAAAATGATGCGGATGCGGATATCCGGTTCACCACTAAAAAAAAATATATATATATATATATATATATATATAATACAGTATATGAGAGAGAAATGTACTTTTGCGTAATTAGCTGTAGATATGATAGTTATGTGTTAAAATGTAGGTTGCCGCCTAATTTTTATTGAGAAAGAATCAGATGTTTAATTTAAATACTTAATAATAATAATAATACTTTAAGTTAAATTGCTATACTTAATGTTCAGTACATCGCTTTCAACGCTTCAGTTGATGGATGTTGACAAAGTTCCTCATTTCTACCATATCTCAAGAAGTGAAATTTTTCAATGTTAAGTGTAATGTTGCCTTCTGACCATTTGTATATTTTGTTTGTGACCCTCTGCAAGGACTCCACCACATTTGCATCGCGGATTATTCTTCCGAACTTTGTATCGTCTGCATACGGTGCTGGTATACTAATGTTGTTTACACCGCTGGCTTTGTCTCTTAGCATGATAATGAACACGCGTGAGGCTAGTACTATACTTTGTGGTACTGCCAGACACATGGAGTGCCACGTTTCTGCAGAAATGTAAAGAGAGTATTGCCAAACCGCTATACTTACTATGGAGGAAATCACTCGATACATGACAAATTCCACTCCCCTTAAAGAACGTGAACATTGTCCCCCCCCCTATTTAAAGGTGGTAACAGAGCCAATGCCCAAGATTTATCAGCCAGTGACTCTCACCTCACACCTTATAAAGTGTTTTGAATGTATAATTAGAGGAAAAACTACTTACTACCTACAAGAAAAAGACTTAAACAACCGAAATTTCTCTTAAAAAAAATTTTGTGGTATAAATTGATAAATATATTTGAAAAAATGACGATCGATTATTTGTTCCCAAAATGAGAACGTTGGCAATGATTACACGCGGTTTTCCAACATTTTTGGCAAGACACCAAAAAACGAAGTTCATCATGTTTCAACCTGTTTTTTCAGAAGTGTATATAAGCTCGGCAGGTAACCTACAGTCCTAGACTAAATCAGTACATTTAGTGCTTCGTAGTGTGAACAGATCACAGATTGATGGATTCTACATATTTTATGAGTAAGTGCCTTTCTTTGAATATGATCTCATTATTCTTATGTATATATATATATATATATATATATATATGTGTGTGTGTGTGTGTGTGTGTGTGTGTGTGTGTGTGTGTGTTATTGTGTGTGTTGAAGACGCTCTCTCTATTACATATACATATGTACATCATATGTACATATTTTATTTTTTCAGGTCGACGGGTTCAGTGACTCCCTTCCGATTTCTTCATAGTGCGACTGAATATGTGGAAAACGTAACAATCGAGGGAGTAACAGATATTGTAGTTCTGCCACCTGCTGCCAGTAACAAGCCAGAAGACAGTGATGAAGAAGCCGATGATGACACTCTTGATCAAGATTGTTTACCAAGTGAAGTTTGTGGAGAGGTCGAAGTGCATGCAGATGATAACGATGAGGAAGAAAATATCAGTAAAGAAGTAAGCCAAAGGTGGAGAAGGAAAAAAGCTATCCCATGGTCTTCACTTATTTTCTTTGAAAGCAGGTGAAAGTAATGCCGGTAAGGATCCGTTTGAAATCTTTAGTTTATTTTTTACTCACGACATGTTGACCCTTATAACAGAACAAACAACTCTCTATGCTGTGAGAGATGAAAATTATAAGAATTTTCATGTAGAGGAGGAGGAGATCCGAAGGTTCTTAGGTTTATTGCTTCTCAGTGGCTATCACTGTCTTCCCTCCGAAAATGACTATTGGTTGACAAGTGATAATATGAAGGCTCCAATGAGCAGAGAGAGGTTTTGGTCGATAAAGAGATATATTCATTTAGCTGATAACTCTAACTTAGGTGAGTCGAAAATGGCAAAAGTGCTACCACTTCTCGACTTACTTCGAAGAAACTGTCAGCAATTCGGGATTTTCCATGAACTCCTCAGCATAGATGAATCAGTGATACCCTACCATGGACATCACAGCTCAAAATGGTTTATAAAAAATAAACCCATCAGATTTTGATACAAAATGTGGATGCTTTGTTGGGCTGATGGATATCCTTATAACTTTTCCAATACTGTAGTGTGGAAAAGAAGGCGATACAAACCTTCCTCTGGGATATTATGTTGTCACTGAGATGCTCTACCCAGTAAAAAATAGCAATGAACATGTATTGTTCTTCGATAGCTTTTTTACAAGCCACAAGTTATTAGTTGATTTGGACTCGAAGAATATACGAGCTTGTGGAAAGATAAGAGATAACCGGGCGAGCCACTGCCCTTTAGTGACACAAAAGGAAGTGAAGAAAAAAAGAGAGGCTTTTATGATTTTATGATAGATCAGATGGAGTTGTTTTGTG
The DNA here is from genome assembly GCA_023014485.1 of Bathynomus jamesi. NCBI lineage: Eukaryota > Metazoa > Arthropoda > Malacostraca > Isopoda > Cirolanidae > Bathynomus > Bathynomus jamesi. The sequence goes on along the minus strand of JAJOZX010004515.1, from coordinate 352,084 downwards.
TGTTCGATGGAATGATAATTCTAGTGCAACAATCGCTAGTAACTACTATGGGGTAAGCCCAGTGCAGAAAGTGGAGAAGAGAGTAAAGCAAGTGAAAAGGCCACTCTTACGCTCTAAAAAGTGGTGGTGGAATCTATTTTCTCTCATTTTGAATATGTCCGTTGTTGCTGCATTCCGGTTCTATCAACATGTAAATAGCTCCACAACTCTTTCTCACCTTCAGTTTAGAGAGGAAGTTGCAAGATCACTTATAAAATTCAACAAGAACGACGCAGACACAGAGACCCATCCGCACCACCTTATAAGTCAGCGCGATATGATGGCATAAATCACTTTTGAGAATCATGTAATCAAGGTAGATGTAGGGTTTGCCAAAAGAATACAAGATTACAGTGCATAAAATGTGAGAAAAGGTTGCATAAAGACTGTAGGGCAATATATCAAGAAATGATTTTATTTGAACTTGAAACTTCGAATGTTCTCTTTATCTGTGCCAATAAAATGCTGTTTTAGTTTAATATATATATATATATATATATATATATATATATATATATATATATACAGGTTAACTGGATAAACTGTATGACAATGAAGGAAGACATCGATATTTGAATTTATGAAATATAATTGCATTTATTCAAATGTTCGTATTCATCCTGGTCTTTATTAAAATGGCTGATATATATATATATATATATATATATATATATATATATATATATGATGAATAAAACCACGAAGGAAAGGAAACACAAAAGGTGCTCAAGCGCTTTCGTCTAATGATAACATTTGCTGATCATGATGAATGTTACCTTGTTACTAACGAATGGATTGAAATATACGAGAATAATTCAATAAGTATCTGCACTTTTTATTTTCACATCTGTTAGATTATAAACACATCACTTCTCAACATAGTTTCTCTGTTTCTCAATACACTTAGTCCAGCGATCTACAAGCTTCCTAATGCCATCACAAAAGAATGTTTTTGGATGTGTGCGTAGCCAGTCATGTACTGCCTCCTTCAGGTCATCATCGCCTTGGAATCGCTGACCTCTCAAAGCGTCTTTTAGTGGTTCAAACAGGTAAAAATCCGATATGCCAGGTCTGGACTGTAGGCTGGATGGTCGAGAACTTCAAATTTAAGTTCTTGAAGGCATTTTCTAGTCTGTGCAGGGGTATGAGGGCGCGCATTGTGGTGTAACAGAATAACACCTTCCGACAATCTCCCGTTGCAAGGCAGTTCAAAGCACAGCCGTCACCAGGTAAAGTTATGCTAACACTGTTTTGGGATACACGAGGCTCTATCCTTGAACATTATCTAGAGCGTGGAACTACAGCAACAAGTGCATCGTATTTGACATGCTTCGGAATGAGTTAAAGCAAGCAATTCGCACAAAACGGAGAGAGAGATTGTCGGAAGTGTGGTTCGTAAAGCTGTGGTACGAATTCAGTGATCCTAGCCTTTTTATAAACGATGGGATGCATTTTAATGAAATAGGTAATGCTAGGCTAGGTAGGTTAATAGACGAAAACGTGCGAAAGCTGTATAGGTCGAAGCTTTCTTTAAACGTTGTGGGTCCGGGAATGCGGGCCCGACGTGAAAAATAGTTTAAAATGCCTGCCCCGTGGTAAAAAATAACTTAAACGTCTTTTATTGTAACGCGCGTAGTATTAGAAATAAATTAAACGAATTTAAGGCGATAATTTATTCCGGCAACTACGATATAGTTGCTATCACTGAAACGTGGTTAAATACCGTGACTCGGGACTTGTTGGGGAAACTTGATATACCGGTTTTAAACTCTTTACTAATGATAGGTTACATAGGTTTGGTGCGGCGTTTTGCTGTACATTCGTAATTCCCTTAGGGCTATCGAGGTTAAGATAGATTTTCCGGCAGCAATTAATGTGATATGCGTTGAAGTTAGGGCACGTAATATAGTTTTAATTTTGTTGTTGTTTATAGACCTCCCGTTCAACCCTTCGACACCGATACTAGATTTTACTCACTTCTTGGTAACTTTATTGACAATCGGAATAGTATAATTGTCGGAGACTTTAACTGCCTTAATGTTAATTACGAGACTGGTCTGACGGGTATTTGAACCTCCTTTGACATGTAAACTGACTACAGCGGAAGTAAAGAAGTTCTTTGACAAGCCTATGCAAGTTCCACAGTGGCCCTGTCATGCTCAGTCAATAGAGGGTGTGTGAAACAAGTCACAGAGGCAGCAGGCAGGGTGTATACACATGAGAAACGTGAGGGCTATATCAGAGGCCAAGAAGCAAGTCGGCGGCTGATGTCCAAGAACGAATCAAAGCAAGACTTGATGAAACTTGTTGTTTAAATATTTTTTTTTACGGATGTCATTACTTTCTAATGTTGTTTTATGATTACAAGGATATGTTTTATGCAGAGAAACTAAAATTTTTATAGCATTACCTGACATTTTGAGAAGCTAAAATTAATAAATGTTGTTTTCCAAGAGCAATTTATGTGCTTTTTAATCAAACGTAGATTTACCAAGCTAAGTGTTGAGGAATCACAAAAATAATAGCAGATTTGAATTTTCCACATCCAGAAACATATTTTTAAAACTCCTCAGTGAATGAATTGGCAAAAATTAATTTTCACCTCCCAAATTGACACACCCTAATACTACATCTGACAAATTGCTCATATTAACCTAGACCAGGGGTCACCAACCTGGCGGTAGCGCCCACTAGTGGGTTCACATTAAAGGTAATTAAACATTTATTTCATTATTTATTTTATCGATTATGTTGATTTATTCTTTTTTGATCTAAGGTGGGCGATAAGCTTTTTTATTTTTCAAAAAATCGTAAAAGTGGGCGGTGAACAAAAAAAAGGTTGGTGACCCCTGACCTAGACCAAGGTTAAAATGGAAATATAACAACTGACAAATTCTCATGCTGCTGCTATAAACCGAGGACCTGCTAATTATTGTCGAGATTCAGTTGAAGGGTTGCTGGTGGTGAAGTCTTTATCTCTATGGTTTTTAAGATAAGGTTTGTTTGTTATGCGTGCGAATATAATGGAGTATTTGATTCATGGCTCAGAAGAAAATTACAAGTATATTTCTATTTAAAAGCAGAATCAGCGTAGATGCTGAACAGAATGCTGATATATCAGTAAATACAGCTTGGATGGACGTAGAGGATGTAATGATCCCACTTACAGATAAGTGTGAAATAGACAGACAGGAAGAAAGCCAAGGGCAATTGAGCCTCTGGTGTAATACACTACATTTCAATTGCTGAATAACCGATAAGAAAAAAGAAAAACGAAAAAATCTAAAAGTTGTTGGTATAGTGATGCTTGGTACAAAGAGCTATTGAACCTTGATGCTCCCTCTAACGATGCATGATTTATTGATTCAAACTTTAACTTACAGCAAAATTGATTTTTGATTTTATTGATTTTAAAGCAAACAGACGATCTCTATTTTGCAGTACAAAGAGTAAACTGCACGGTGTAGATCTGCAAAGAGGAAAAAATATTTTATAATATACAGTCTATCATTAATTAAATTTTCGCCTTTTCAACAAGTTTGTTAAAGTTATGATGAAGGATAACTTGTAAATTGTGTAAATAGTGTTGTATAGGTTACTTTGGTAATTCATGCAAACTATTCAAACCACAATATGTACAAAATCCTGTCGAATTTTCTGCTTCAAGATTTTAAAACATAAGATTCAGCCCCTGACTCGAATGGAGTATAAATTTTGTGTATGGTACGTTGATGAATGGACTGTCACTTGGAAGAGCTATAAAAAGCAGCTAATATTTAAGGACATTTGGCTAGTTTTAATCTTATTTCAAGTTCACAACATGGTATTAGACTAAGAAAGGTTTTTAGATTTTCAAATTTTTTGTCTCATCAGATAGATGATGGACATAATCTAGCCTACACATTACTTAATTTGAATTTATTAAGACGCTTGACAAGGTTCCACATAATTCCAAACCGTCCTTACTGATAAAATCCTTCTTATCAAAATTATTCCACAAACCCATAAGCTCGCCTCTTTGATACAACGTGTTTTATTTTATTATTTGAGGTTAAAATCCTACTCTTAAACTTCTGTATTTTATCCATTTTATAAAATTTTCATCCCGTTCTCTGTACCAATATTTAATTTCTTCTGAATTTCTATTTAACTTAAACTTCTCATCTTCGTAGTTGCTTGCCAAATCATTTATAAATTATATACAGTAAGTTTATCTCAGCTCTCAGACAACTTCTTCAATCTTCACTGTCTCGCTGGGATACGTTGTGTATGTGAAAAGTCCAATATTCTTATTTTTACAGCTAGATGATTCAGATCAAGGACTGTTAACAAAAATATCTAAAATTTACAAATGGTACAAAAAGTAGGATCAATATCTGATGGATACAAGTAAGAAAAGAATATTGTTATTAAAAAATAATAATTAAAAGATGCTCTGGTTAGAAAGCCTGTCAGTAAGAACGAAGAGATTTTTAGGAAGAATTAAAAGTACTAAATAATAGTACAGTGTCTCTCCCTACTAACCTTAGTATCAAAATGGAATATAGTACTAGGGTGTGTCAATTTTAGTAAAGTCAACAATTCAACAACTACTGATGCTCAAATGATGTCATATTATCTAGCAAACTTAGAAATATCTTTAGTGTTGTTTAAAAAAGCCATTTACCTACTTATATTTGGCCATAAAGGTTTGAAATATAACCTAAATATGACTGCAGTTCGTATATCAATGTGCCAACTTTGGTTATTTTTGGTGTGCAGTATGGTTTCTAAGTTTCACATCGTCACAAATGTTGGAGTTTTGATTGTGAATGCATGTGTTTTCCCTCCTTTTTGACAATTTTGATTACTTCGTAATGTAAATATTGTGTAATTCAAATTATTCGAAATGTTATGTGTGACCCAAACTTTCTGTATATTTTGATATGATAGATATATGAAATTGTCATTACTTTGAATAATTAAGTCTTGTACCTATAACAACACAACCTTTTATCTGAGCTTATAGGAAGCTATTAAGAATTTCAATTAACTTAACTTAACTTTATGTAATCATAATCAGTAGGCCTATCCAAATTTCAATGACATTTCTTTTGTTCACAAGTCCACAAGATGAGTCAGAAAGAAATCAGAACCCGAAGCAAATCAAGTTGTCACCTAAGTGACAATTTGAGCTTGCGTGAGCTTGGGTACAACTCTGTCTGCAACAGTGAGGTTCACATTGACTGCAGCTACAGGAGCGAGCAGAATATACCAGTGCAGGAGCTTGCCTTCATTAAAGGTCAGAGAGAAAAGGTGGGAAGTGTGGGGACACACCAGATGGGTCTAGCTGATCACGTTAAGACCAGGAGACAGGAAGCAGTGCTGCAGAGACAGGAGCAGAGAAGGAAGGCCGAGGAGAAGAGGAGGAGGAAGGCAGAGGAGTCAGCCAAGAAAGAAGAGGAGTTGAGGGAGGAGTCACTGCTGGAGATGGAGTTGGAGGAGACTGGAGATATACTGGAGGAGGCAGGGAGGAGAGAGGAAGACGAAGACTTCATACCAGAGGCTGCGACAACTTCTTCCTTGCCTGTGGCTAAGAAGAAGAAATTCAACACTGAAGATATCACCAACATAGCTCTGGCTAGCTTGAGACATTACACTGGGCTGAGAGAGACTGCAGAGATTGCCACTGCTGCCTGGATTCATGCTGGTCTTATCACAGAGCTTGACGCAGCACTGGTGATTGACCACAACAAGGTGAGGAGGGCTCAGGAGAGACTGACTAAGGAGCTGGTCAAGAAGTTTGATGAAGAGATTAGGGAAAATGGCATCACCTGTATCTTCTTTGATGGGAAAAGAGATGACACCAAAGTGATGATGGAAGCTGAGGGCAGTGACAGGCAGTTTCCTGGCCTTATTAAGGAAGAACATTACACAGTGTGAAATGAACGAGGTGGGAAATATTTGTGGCATTTTGTACCAGAGGAAGCTGCAGAAGAGAGAAGTCATGCTGAGGTCATTGCTGATCATCTGGTGAACTGGCTAAGAGGGAGAGGAGCAGACAAGACCCTTTTGGCCATAGGAGGTGACAGTACTAATGTGAATACTGGCTGGGAGGGAGGAGTAATGCATTATGTGGAGGCCAAGCTTAGCAGGAAGTTGGTGTGGATTGTCTGTGACTTGCACACTGGGGAGCTGAGTCTCAGACACCTGGTGACTGCACTGGATGGCAAGACATTGAGCAACAACAAGTGGTCTGGGCCCCTAGGGAAGACGTTAGACACTGTCACTGAGCTGGAGATCAACCCAAACTTCACGAGAATCACTGTTGGTCCTCCTCTACCCCATCTCAGTCAGGTAGTCAAGGACCTCAGCACAGACCAATCATATGGCTACAAAATCATCACTGCCATCAGATCGGGAGAGGTACCTCAGAGTCTATCTCTCCTGGAGACTGGGCCAGTCTGTCACAGTAGGTGGGTCACCACGGCTCTAAGGTTCTACAGATTGTGGATTTCCAAACATGGGATGAAGGGTAGGAACCTGAAAAATCTGAGGATAATTGTGGAATTCATAGTGGGAGTCTACATGCAAAACTGGTCCAACATCAAATTAAATCACAGCTGAGTGGAGGGTCCCAGGCATGTACTGTACCAGCTGGAGCTGCTCAGAAGTCAGAAGAAGGAGTTGATAGGAATAGTGATACCTACAGTGAAGAGATCAGCCTGGTATGCACACTCTGAGGCTGTGCTCCAGGCCATGCTGTGCAGTGAGGTGGAGGAGGAGAGGAGGGAGACTGAAGAGGATACTGGAAATCAGAGGTGAAGGAGATGAGGACACACAGGTAGGAGACTGCAGTGTCAGACCCAGGAAGACTCCTGACATCAACCCAGATGCCACCAAATTCTCGGAACTTATTGACTGGAACTCTGGCGTGACTGAGCCTCCTCTGACCTGCTCCCTCACCACTGCTGCAATCAAGGAGTTCCTGGATAGACCAATGGAAGTTCCTGCATGGCCTTCATACACACAGACAGTAGAGAGGTGTGTAAGGATGACAACTGAAGCAGCACAACATGTTTACTCACAAGAGAGGAGGGAGGCGTACATCAGTGGCCAGGTGGCCAGTAGGAAGCTCATGTCCAGGAACAAGAGCAAGGCAGACATGGCATCCTTGGCAAAGTTCAAGAAACCTATCTATATTTCTAAGTTTTCATATTGAAATACAATCAAAATGTCTTTAATTGTATGTATGTAAAATGTAGTTATATATGGCATCCTTGGCAAGGTTCAAGAAACCTACCTATATTTCTAAGTTTTAATATTGAAATACAATCAAAATGTCTTTAATTGTATGTAATGTATGTAAAATGTAGTTATATTCAATAAAAAAAATACTTGCAATAATTGCTGATTTGTAGTAAACTTCACCTTCAAATATAAGTAGCTAGGAGTGGTCAAATCTGGATTTTAAAGCCATATTTCGATTTAGCACATAAAAATGTATCATTTGGTCACTAGTAGTCTTTGAAAATCTAAAGATTTCACTTTGCTCCCTAAAATTGACACATCCTAATATAGTACTGACATTTGTATATATATTAGTGATGTAGCGGTTGTCATTTTTCATAGCTCTGCGGTTGCGGTTGCGGAGCTTACAAATAGAGCTCCGCGCGGTTGCGGTTGCAGTTATGTACCCTATAACATCATAATATTACCTAAGAATAAACAACACAATAAAATATCGCGTTTTAGTCACACTTTTCACAGTCTACAATATAATGACTATAATCTAAACTGTAAAAAGTGTGTTTCCAGGATGCGGGACGAGGATCCAACGCGTTTTGCATCCCACCAACCATTTTCCCCAACCACCGCCCTTCAACCTATTCCTTTTTTCATCGTAGATGATCGCTGCTCCACTAAATAATTGTTAACTAGGAACACTTGAGGGAGGACATCCAAGGTATGTCCGAGCCAGTTTGCTCAAATTTTTTTATTTTTTTATTTGACCTCGACCAAGCCAAAGCATCATCTTCTTGTCCAATCCTTTCTCTTTGTGATATTCAAGGAAACGACGAGGGGAATAACCTCATATATGGAAGAGGTGGAACTACCCAATCTTTTTGTGATATTATCGAATGGTTCCAGCACAACCACACAGTTTGACAAGAGAGTGAAGTCAACGTTATTGAGTTGTTGCATTTTGGAGTTAGCAGCGCTTTATAGACTCAGTGGTTCCTTCAACTTCAGTGTTCTCTGCATCATGTGATAAGTGCTGTTCCACCGTGTGGCGACATCATGAATGACTGTAAATTCAGGTTGCTCTAAGCGTTTCTGAGTTTTTTTAACTCATCCTCCGCCATCGTAGAATGGTTGAAAAGAGTAGCGATGGATCGAAGTTTAGCTAACAAGTCACTGAGATTTTTGTGAGGATAATCCACTTTTGATTACAAGTTGCAGTTTATGAACAGTGCAATCGATATTATGGACGCCAGTGAGAAACAAAGCTTTTATCACGTTTGCTCCTGAGTCGCGCATTACACAATGGATGGATGAATGGGCAATATCCACTTCTGAAACATCTGCTCAAATTTTTCTGACAAGAATTCTCCAGTGTGGCGGTCTTCAAGTGGCATTACGCTGAGCACCAAATTGGTTCTCTTGAATCCTTGATTCACTGCATGGCATGTCAAAGAGAGTAAAGACACTCCAGCAGACGTGTCGTGTCTGACCATGCATCCATTGTCGATGATACTTTCGAATCTTTTAGAGGCTCAAGAATTTTTAACACTTTCTTTGAAACAAAGTCACAGATATCGTTGCACAAAAGATCAGCGTAGAACTGACGCTGTTTCACTTTATACTGTGGAGCTGTTTCAGCCATGAGTCTCATGAAACCTAAGTCCTCAACGTGGCTGAATGGCAAGTCATCCATTATTATCATTTCGGCTATGCGATAGTCCAGTGATTTTGATTTGGAATGATTCGCATCCCAAATTTTGACTTTTTCGAAGCAACTTTCAATCGTCTGATTCTTTTCTTTTACTTCACCCTTCATTTCCTGTTAGGGGTGTAAGAGACACTTTTGATTCCTTTTTCTTCTATGTTCATTAGCTTCATTTTCACTAGATATCACTTCATTATATTCCTTCTTGTGCAATGAATGCAGATGGTTTTTAAGTTGGTGGTACTCCTTCCCTTTCGTGAATAATTCTTATTATATATGACACACTTCCCTACATCGTTTGATACTCTCGAGAAGTACTTCCACGCTGCACTCGTAGATTGCTCCATGATGGTTGCACCACAGACTAACACTTTACTAATGGGTTGAAGCACGTAACGTTACAAAGGTAGCGACGGAGAGCTAGCGCAACACAACCACCCTCACTCGTGTCTGAAAAGATACTGAAGCTGGTGCTTTAGTTTACTTTGTAACTTGGTAGTAAGGTTGCCTCATTTCTAATAAATAAATAATTGAGTGTTTTTTATCTTTTTTTTAATCAACAGTAATTATACATCACCATTGCTTTATTAAATATAATTAAAATAATGCTTTTCTAGCCACCTAGCGTTGATAAATGTAAGTTATTACATAATGCATCTACCCATCCAGTCCAAGTAGCAATTCTAGACATGTCGCAACTACGGCGTAACAAACTTTTATTTTTTTGCACCCTTGAGTGAAGGCATGATGCATGACAGGAACAGCATCTGGCGACATTTATAGAGTTTATAGCTATTACACTAGCATTTGTAGCATTCGGTTGCCCTAGTAAGAAGATATCCTCAAACAACCGCAATAACCGAAGAGATAAATGCGGTTGCAGTTGCGGTTGCGGATAACCGCTACATCACTAATATATATATATATATATATATTTTATGCAGGAAGGAGGGGCCAGGGCCAAATGCCCTGCAAAAGTGGCCCCCCATAGAAGAAAAAGAGGCAAAATCAAGGGCCGGGGTTTTCGAGATGCCTAGACACTCTGCTCTGCGTTTGAAAGATGGGAAGTCATAGACAGGAGGAAAGATGGATTGAGGAAGTTTGTTCCAGAGTTGACCGGTTGAATAGATGAAAGACTGAAAATACCGATTAACCGCTGCATTAGATAGCTGGACAGAAAAGGAATGTGTACAACGTCTGGTACTCCGTGCTCTCCTTAAAGGAGGAGGCATGCAGTTAGAGAGTTCAGAAGAGCAATGTCCGTTATGATAGCGATGGTAGAGAGAGAGTGAGGAAACACTGGGACGAAGAGAGAGAGAGTGAAGACAATCGGTATGAGGCGGGGAAGTGATGAGACGAAAAGCCTTTGATTCCACCCAGTAAAGTACGGCTGTGCGGGTTGAACCATCCCCACACATGAGAAGCATACTCCATACAGGGGCGAACAAGACTCCTGTACAGAGATAGCAACTGAGTGTGGTGAAGAAACTGCAAAGGCGGTACAGCACACCTAACCTCTTAGAAGCTGTTTTAGAAAGAGAGTATATGTGATTTTTCCAGGAAAGATCACGATAAAAGGAATCGCCAAGAATGTTAAGAAAAGAGGAAGGATTGAGTTGTGTGATGTTGAATGTAAGGAAAAGTCGTGTGGAAGGTTGTAGCAAATAGACAGATGGAGGAACTGAGTTTGAGGGATTGAAAGCCACACAGTTTTCCCTGCCCCAATCAGAAATAGCAGAAAGATCAGAGGTCAGGTTCTCAGAGTAGAATACCGGCCTAGGAGCAAATAGGGCAGGAAGTGCGAATTAAAAGATCGTTAATAAATAAAAGGAAGAGAGTGGGTGAGCAGGCAGAACCTTGAGGAACACCACTGTTAATAGCTTTAGGAGAAGAACAGTGGCCATCTACAACTGCAGCTATAGTTCAGCCAGAAAGGAAATTAGAGATGAAAGCACAGATAGAAGGATAGAAACCGAAGGAGGGACAGTTTGGCAAATAAAGATTTGTGCCAGACTCTATCCATAGCTTTTGATATGTCTACCGCAATAGCGAAAGTTTCACCGAGATCCCGAAAGGAGGATGACCAAGAGTCGGAGAGATATGCAAGAAGATCACCAGTAGCGCGTCCCTTGTGGAGTCCATACTGACGATCTGAAAGAAGCTTGTGCGAAGAAAGTTGTTTAAGAATCTTCCTATTAAGGATAGATTAAAAAATTTGGAAGGGCAAGAAATCAAAGCAATTGGACGATAGTTGAAGGCAGGGCCGCCGAGAGGGCGGGGAAGCCGGGTTAAATCCCCGGCGCCAAGACCTCTAGGTGGCCCGGAAAGAGGGGGGATAAAATCTAAAAATATTAATAAAGCAATTGATCAAATAACAGAGAGGAAATATAATTAATGAACATACATTTTATGGAGATTATCGAGATTATCATAGTCCTGAAACATAAAATATCTGCGGTCCACTAATGCCCAAGACCGACTGACAGATCTGGGAACCATTGTAATTGAAAGCTAGTTAGCCCGTACTTTAAATTTCATCAGAATCATTTACCACTCTAGAGAGAAGACAAAGAAAGTACACTTTTAATTATGAAAATCTTGCAGGAAACAATTGTCTTGCCTGCATGGACTGGTACTGCATTTATAAATTGTATGGTGATAGAATTAATATAATTGATTCGAAAAATAAAATGCTCATTTTCTTCTGAGTTGTTTGTTCATACTGTATGCTTTGAATAGTGAATTGGACATATAATCATATAATCAGTTTGCTTGCTATGTACACAAAAAACATTCATAATAAAATACTGAGTAAACAGGGTGACCCAGATACCAATCCTTCCCCGGGTTCCGTGGCAGCTCCCGTCGGCCCTGGTTGGAAGGTTGAGAGCGGTCGCCCTTCTTTGGGACAGGCTGAATGAAAGCGAACTTCCAGCAGGAAGAAAAAGTGCCAGATGAGAGACAGAGACGAAGGAAGATAAATTTTTAATGTGTTCGTTCCTCCATAACCAGAAATTTAACATCAAATAAAACTTATGTGAAAGAGAGAGAGCAGCCATTTAAAGTTAAGCGCCTTCAGACCTAATCACACACACACACACACACACACACACATATATATATATATATATATATATACATCACCATTGCTTTATTAAATATAATTAAAATAATGCTTTTCTAGCCACCTAGCGTTGATAAATGTAAGTTATTACATAATGCATCTACCCATCCAGTCCAAGTAGCAATTCTAGACATGTCGCAACTACGGCGTAACAAACTTTTATTTTTTTGCACCCTTGAGTGAAGGCATGATGCATGACAGGAACAGCATCTGGCGACTTATAGAGTTTATAGCTATTACACTAGCATTTGTAGCATTCGGTTGCCCTAGTAAGAAGATATCCTCAAACAACCGCAATAACCGAAGAGATAAATGCGGTTGCAGTTGCGGTTGCGGATAACCGCTACATCACTAATATATATATATATATATATTTTATGCAGGAAGGAGGGGCCAGGGCAAATGCCCTGCAAAAGTGGCCCCCCATAGAAGAAAAAGAGGCAAAATCAAGGGCCGGGGTTTTCGAGATGCCTAGACACTCTGCTCTGCGTTTGAAAGATGGGAAGTCATAGACAGGAGGAAAGATGGATTGAGGAAGTTTGTTCCAGAGTTGACCGGTTGAATAGATGAAAGACTGAAAATACCGATTAACCGCTGCATTAGATAGCTGGACAGAAAAGGAATGTGTACAACGTCTGGTACTCCGTGCTCTCCTTAAAGGAGGAGGCATGCAGTTAGAGAGTTCAGAAGAGCAATGTCCGTTATGATAGCGATGGTAGAGAGAGAGTGAGGAAACACTGGGACGAAGAGAGAGAGAGTGAAGACAATCGGTATGAGGCGGGAAGTGATGAGACGAAAAGCCTTTGATTCCACCAGTAAAGTACGGCTGTGCGGGTTGAACCATCCCCACACATGAGAAGCATACTCCATACAGGGGCGAACAAGACTCCTGTACAGAGATAGCAACTGAGTGTGGTGAAGAAACTGCAAAGGCGGTACAGCACACCTAACCTCTTAGAAGCTGTTTTAGAAAGAGAGTATATGTGATTTTTCCAGGAAAGATCACGATAAAAGGAATCGCCAAGAATGTTAAGAAAAGAGGAAGGATTGAGTTGTGTGATGTTGAATGAAATGAATGAACGATGCAAACCCACAAGGAAACAGAAAAATTATTCCAAGATCTTTCGTGTATTCAGAATTACACCTCGTCAGGGAATGAAGGGAAAAGGCGAGATGACAAAAATATATACAACGGGACAGAAAAACAAAAAGATTAGCACATGATTAACAAGAGCTGATTAGAGGCAAAGGGTATTTTAACAGGATAGTGTCAATTTTATATGATACATTCCCGCACTGTTATTGAAATTATTTTTAAAATGGATAAATGCACATTCTAGAGTATTCCTTTCAATTATATCTGTTTTTAACGAGCGCTTTAGAACTATCCCACTTGATACTATGATTACATCTATACATATGGCTAAACAATGCATTAGAATTATCCTATTTCATTTTCAGATAACTGCCTTAGGAAAGCCAAGAATAGGTATTATAATAGTGTTACTGTAAAGGAATTTGAGCGTAAAAATATCCTTAGCCTACCTTACCATGTTCATTTTCAATATATTCCGGCTTTAGTTAAAGCAATTGGTATCAATGTAGTCTTAAGTAATAATACTGTTAAATATCACACCTATAAAAAGAATAGCCCGGATAACGTGGTTGGTTGTGTGTATTCGATCGGATGTACACAATGTGACTCAGTATATATAGACCAAACGGGTAAAACGTTAGATATTAGGGTAAAACAGCATAAATATTCGTGTAGAACAGCAAATAATTCTAATGCATTGTTAACCATATGTATAGATGTAATCATAGTATGAAGTGGGATAGTTCTAAAGCGCTCGTTAAAAACAGAGATATAATTGAAAGGAATATTCTAGAATGTGCATTTATCCATTTTAAAAATAATTTCAATAACAGTTGCGGGGAGCAAGTGTAGTTTACGTCCCCCTGACGCAAAATGGGAAACAAACTACACTATGTCAAAGTTGGGAACGTAAACTACACTTGGATCTTTAGGAGACATTTTAAAATAAATCCATCAACTAAAACGTTAAAACTAACGAAAATATTACAACTTAACCTAACCAGTCGTCAATTTATATATATATATATATATATTATATAAATTGACGACAGGTTAGGTTAAGTCGTAATATTTTCGTTAGTGCAAGCGTTTTATTTTATTAGGTATACGTGGACAAAGTTGGGGAACGCAAACTACACTAGGATAATGTAGAGAAACGTAAACTACACTAGGATAATGTAGGGGAACGTAAACTACACTAGGCACCACAGGGGTACGTAAACTACACTTGCTTCACAGTGCGAGAATGTATAAAATTGACAATATCTTGTTAAAATACCTTTTGCCTCTAATCAACTGTTGTTAATCATGCGCTAATCTTTTTGTTTTTCTGTCCCGTTGTATATAGTTTTGTCATCTCGCCTTTTCCCTTCATTCCCTGACGAGGTGTGCTTCTGAATACACGAAAGTTCTTGGAATCATTTTTCTTCTTCCTTGTTAGTTTGCATCATATATATATATATATAAAATGTAGGATCATAGAATTCTGAACTCGCAGACACCTCACATGATGCCCAGATTTTCCATTTCTGAATCTGAATTTTAGCGACTCAGCATTCCAATTTGATTGTATCTATAGCTATAACGTCTGTCTATTTACCTCTCTAACTGTTTATCGATGGGGAGATAGAGAGATAAAATGAGGTGAATTGGATGATAGTTAATAATATGTTTTAAGTGAAACTTGGTGCGTTGATTGTTTTAGGGAAATTTAGTTGTAATGATGGTAATATCGTTGTTGGCTAATATTTGTAAGTCTGTGTACGTTATACGAATTACCTTTGGTGTTTATTAAAGAATAATCATGTTTGTACGCTCATACATCAGACAACCGTTAGACACATTCGGGTATTTCAGATATACTATATTAGGGTGTGTCAATTTGGGAGGTGAAAATTAATTTTTGCCAATTCCTTCACTGAGGGGTTTTAAAAATGTTTTTGGATGTGAAGAATTCAAATCTGCTATTATTTTTGTGATTGCTCAACACTTAGCTTGGTAAATCTACGTTTGATTAAAAAGCACATAAATTGCTCTCGGAAAACAACATTTATTAATTTTAGCTCCTCAAAATGTCAGGTAATGCTATAAAAATTTTAGTTTCTCTGCATAAAACATATCCTAGTAATCATAAAACAATCCTTGTAATCATAAAACAACATTAGAAAGTAATGACATCAGTAAAAAAAAATATTTAAACAACAAGTTTCATCAAGTCTTGCTTTGATTCGTTCTTGGACATCAGCCGCCGACTTGCTTCTTGGCCTCTGATATAGCCCTCACGTTTCTTATGTGTATACACCCTGCCTGCTGCCTCTGTGACTTCTTTCACACACCAGTCTATTGACTGAGCATGACAGGGCCACTGTGGAACTTGCATAGGCTTGTCAAAGAACTTCTTTACCTCCGCTGTAGTCAGTTTACATGTCAAAGGAGGTTCAAATACCCCGTCAGACCAGTCTGTCAGCTCCAACACGGAAGATGCACTGGGGTTGATGGAAGGTGTCTTCCTGGGACGTACAGAAAGATCTCCAAGTGTGTCATCATCTCCACCCTCATGTCAACAATCTTTTGGACACCAGCTCTCTCTCCTCACTGTCATCTGAGCGCAGAGTGTCTGGATTATCATTTCGCTGAATGCATACCATGCTGAGCGCTTGATGGTTGGCAAAACAGCATCCACTACAGCCTTCTTTTGCAGCCTAACTAGCCGCAGCTGAAACAAGATGTGGCGTGGGCCTTCCACCCAAGAGTGTTTTACTTGATGTTGAACCAACAGGGGTAGTACACACCAACAATGTATTCCACTATCAGTCTTAAGTTGTTGAGGGTTTTGCCTTTAAGGCCATGTTTTGAACTCATATGCGACAAAGCCTGTTTGCTGTTGTCAACCACCTTGAATGGCTCACTGGACCAATTTCAAGAAGGGCCAGATCTGTGGGAAGTTCTCCTGTCCTTATGGCCTGTGTGATCCTATACCCATACGCTTGATCAGTAGAGAGATCCTTTACGACATTGTCACTCAGTGAAGTAAGAGGCTCTCCAATTGAGAGTTTGGTGAATGAAGGATCAATTCAAGTTCGGTTGCAGTGTCTAGCATCTTGCCAATGTTACCTGTCCACTTGTTGTTAGACAAGGTCTTCCCATCCAGTGCTGTGATCAAGTGTCGCAGGGGTAACTCGTTAGTGTGGTGGGCACAAACCAACCAGATCAGCTTACGGCAAAGCTTGACCTCTACCCAATGCATGGAACCACCCTCCCAGCCAGTGTTAACATTTGTAGAATCACCTCCAATGGCCTGCAGGCTTTTATCAATGCCCTTCTTCTTCATGAAATCTACAAGATTATCAGCAATAACTTCAGCAGGTTTTTTTCTCGTGAGCCTTTCTCAGGAGTGAAGTGGTAGAGATTCTTCCACCTGGCTCACTGCACACAGAATAATAATCTTCTTTGATGATGCTGGGGACTGACGATCTGAATTGTCTGCTTTCAGCATAACTTTAGTTGTATCTTGACGGCCGTCAAAGAAGATGCAGTCAATTTCACTCTTCTTACAAAGATCATCAAATTCCTGATCCAGGGATCTCATAACTTTTCTTGGGCCCTCTTGACTTATGTGATCAACTACAAGTCTCTTTCTTCTTCAGTGATCAAGCCAGCATCCATAAAGGCAGCAGTGGTGATGGCAGCTGTGGCACGCAGGCCAACACCATATCTGATGCTATGCATAGCAACATTAGGTATTTCTAATGTGTTGTACTCTGGCTTTTTATTTGAAGTTGAAGACGTGCTTGGTATTTCTAATGTCACTTCATAACTTCCATCCTTTCCATCTTGAGCATCAGCTATTTGTTCTTCATTTTCATCATCAGAGAAAATTATTTCATTTGATGGCATTGAAACATCCTGCTTACTTGTCTGCTTATATTCAGCCTTCTTCTTTCGTCTTCTTGCCGCTTCTGCTTTTTGACTTGTCTGTTGTGCTCAGGTTGATCTGGCAAGCCAATCTGATGTGGTCCAATAGAACCAGACTTGTCTCTCTGACCTTTAATGAAAGCAAGTTCCTTCACAGGGATCTTCATCTCCCTAGGGCATGTACAGTTAATGTGAGTTTCGTTTTTGCAACCAGCATCTGCAGGCAGCCAAATTCAGAGCAGAGAACAATTTTACACTTGCAACTGAGTATGTCAAAAAGCTTGTCAAGTTTTGCAATGAAAGCCTCTTTGACATGTAGCTTCCTCTCCCAAGAGATATGTTTTTGGCCTGCTCCCAGCTCTCTTGGATCTTGTTTAAGATTGTGACTCGTGAATTTACAACGGGGCTACAAAAGAACTGTTTGCTCGTTCCCACTTTTCAAGCACTTTAGGGTAAATGTCCTTTGCAAGACTGGCTGCTGGGTAGTTTCTACATCCTCACCACTTTGTTCTCTTAGCAGTAGCCCATATTTCAGAACGTCTCGCAGAGTTGGGAGTTCAGAGGGCAACAACTCTCTACCAGTTCCAATTAGGTTGCTCATAGTGTGAATGTCCCCAGTCTTGTCCTCCTTTTAGAAGCCATTGTAGGTCAATTCCCACTGGTTAGGATGGTAGCACTGACGGACAAGTAATCTTTAGCACACTGATGAATATGTTTCAACCTGTGAAATAAGCAAAAACAGCAGTGCATTATGTATACAGCATATATAATTATATTAATATAATAATTATTATATAATTCCACAAAAAAGTAAAAAAAGTCACTATTTTATGTACCTTCTTACCAAGCAAAACTAAATTATATTAAATTAACAAAAATATCTTTAGAATTCCTAAGTCATGCTGCAACTTTTTAGCACCCCTCATATTGGAATTTGAAAGTTGAAAAATTCGACACAACCCTAATACTATATACCAACATCGGTACAGTGACTGCTTACCTAGTCAGCTATGTAGCAATGAAAATAAGTTTTAAACTACTACTACTACTACTACTATTACTACTACTAATAATAATAATAGTGGTTCCTCCTACCCCCAACTTTTAACTTCCAACAGATAAATAGTATAGAATCTGTTGAAGATGTGTAAAATCAACACTCAGACATAAGTCACAAGTCCTATAATATTATATATATATATATATATATATATATATATATATATATATATATATATATATAATATCACAGAGAATACAACAGCAAACTGTAGAGACTGGACGTAGAAAATAGAGTTAATTCATCGACATATGCGTTTTAAAGTTTGGTGCGTCTCAATGATGTGAGCTGTTATAGAAATGGCTGTTTGGGGTCTGGAATATCGACCAAAATTTGGGCTCTATATTTGCTGAACCATGATATTCTTTTAATCAGTAGCTGGTAACTAGCTACCTAATTTAATATAGATAGGAATGTGTGATGCAGAAGCATTTAGGAATTAAGGAAGCTGATAATATTCGTATAATGTACTACATTTATATATCTGTATAGGTGTGGCCTCCTCATTTCTGTCAGTATGTAGATGTTAGAAATCGTAAAATAGTTTGGTGTGACTCCTGCTTCAGAGGATAGACTAGAAGATTTAGGACTGTTTTGAAAGAAGTTGTAATAAACAGGCGTGTGCTCGCCCCGGTTTGTTGTACAAAACGACCAGAATTTGCAAAGAATGCAACTTTCAGGTTTGATTAAATAACACTGTACAACAAATTTTCGGTTCAGAAAAAAAACGGGAATAACATTCGGTCATTCTTAACAGTTCGAGTGTGCTGATTCCAAATCTGAAAATAGTTTTTTTCTATCACGTCACGTTTTTTTGTAATGACTACTTAAAATCTTCATACCAAAAAATAAGAATGTATTGATAAACAGAGAGGCTTTATCACATGGAACAGTTTAATTATTGCTGTACTTCAACATATATGCACAAAATTAACATAAAACTTTCGTATTATACTGTTTTCAACTCATTATTTGTATTTATGCTGGCGTTTGTGTGATGCTTCTGGTTGGTCACGCTTTAAATTCCAGCAGAAATCGGCCAGCATAGCAGGACTCCACTTCCCTTTGTATCGGCTCTCCATTGTGGCTAAATCCTGGTGGAATCTCTCCCCGTGTTCATCGCTAACAGCAGATGAGTTTTCCGGAAAGAATGAGAGATGTGAATGCAAAAATTGAATTTTCAATGACATCTTACATCCGAGACGTTGGTATGAGTTGATAAGTTGATCCACAAGTGCAGCATAGTTGTCGTACTTAGTCTTTCCTAGTAGACCGCTGCACACGTTTATGAATGCACGTCAGGCTGCCAACTCAACCTCATCCATCACCGCTTCAAAGTGTTCGTCTAGCATAAGTTGGCGAATTTGAGGGCCGACGAATATGCCTTCTTTAATCTTGGCATCACTTATTTTTGGGAATTTTTCCTTTAGATATTTGAAGGCAGGCTTATCCTGTTTCAACGCCTTTGCAAATTGTTTCATCAGCCCTAGTTTTATGTGAAGTGACGGCAAGATAACCTTTTCCTTTCGTACTAGTGGTTCGTGAATAACATTGTGAGATCCAGGTGAGGAATTGTCTCGCGGCGGCCATACTGAGCGTGTGTATTGTTCAGACCTTGCTCGGCTATCCCATTTGCATAGGAAACACATGTATTTCGTATAGCCAGTTTGCAATCCATTGAGAATAGCCACAACCTTCAAATCTGCGCAGATAATCCATTCAGTTCATTGTATTTTATACAATCGAGAATAAAAGCAACATTGTCATACGTTTCTCTCAAGACGACTGAATGAGCGATCAGAACAGAAGGCATTGTGTTCCCATTGTGGAGCAGTACACCCTTAACACTGTACAGAGATGCATCAATGAACAATCTCCACTGATTCGGTTCATAGCACAAATCCAGAGCATCGAACAGACCATGTATATCAATGCAATAACAAAGATTGTTCTTCATTGTGAAATATTCCTGCAAATCCAAGGAGCTCTTTCGGAATGCTGTAATTCGTACGCCTTCCGCCAGCAGATTCCATTCTTGTAGACGTGAGGCCAGCAGTTCACTTTGTTGCTTGGTAAGTATTAAATCACGACCAAATCATTGAGTTCAGGCTGCGTGATGAGATATTGTTCTTTCTTGGACTCGACTTGAGCTTCATAGCATTCGCCGTCTGATTCCGATTTGTCAGAGCCAGCGTTATCGTCGGCATTCCAGCTGGAGGACGAGGGATGGGTATATCTGTAGAATGTTCCACAGGACGCATAGCAAAACGAAGATTTGGGTAGACTATAGCCTTTTTCCCTTTTCTGTAGCAACCTGTAATGTGAGACAATAGACATTGTTGACTACTTAAGATAGCATAATTGTGTAATACATTATGCAGAGCAGGATATGCTAAAATGTGCTAAAAACACCAAATTTGACGTGTATTCAGAAAAATAAAAGATTCAAACCTGTGATGTTCGTTAAGCAGAAATAGCAATCAGTTGAATGGTGCAGCGGATCTCTCCATACCATTGGGACACCGAATCCCAGACCATGACCGGTGCCTTTGAACCATGCAGATAGCGAGCTTGTACATCTCACACAGCAGATATGAGGCGCCCAGTGCTTGTCCTGATCACCAACTTTGCATGCGAAGTATAATTCATAAAGCTTTTTCACATGAGAAGTCAACTTCCTTTTATACTGTTTTAACGTTAATGTCCGACAAATATAACAAAAACTGTCTGGCGAATTTTTGCACTCTCTAGGCATTGTAGTATAACATCAATAAAAACCTGTAAAATAAGAAAATGATAGATCAATTTGCAATTTCACACAATATAGACGTTGTCGGTGAAATATACGTAATTTGATTGCTGTTATTCAATAATACTCACTTATAGCACCGATTTATGATAAAATATGGCTGACAATTTTGTTTTTAATGTTTAATGAAAGAAATTTTTCATAAAATCAAAGTGGAAACACAGAGCCGAACACCACCACCACAGCATATGCATGACTGAACAAAATGTAAAAGATGCGTTCAGAGAACCAGTGGTTCTCAAAATGATACAATGAAATAGGTTCATTTTCATAAAATCGGTGGGTGATACAAACAAATGGGTGTTATTTTCGCAATCTACGCATATAATTAGCCATAAAAATGACGATCTCATTTCCCTTTTTTTTTCACTGTTGTACAGTGTAATCATCTCTGGGAAGCGACCGTGTAGTGAAAGATCTTTGTTGCATAAACAATTATTACTGAAGATACGTATTCAATTACTTTAGTGGTATTGCTCATTGCACATAAAACACTGCGATATTTTAGCCAACAATCTTTGTTCAACAATCCTCATATATGGACGCAAGCAAATCACTATCATCCTTTTTCTCCAAAAGATGTTCTTATTGAACTATACAATATGCGTGAGAAATAGAAGGTGAAAGTTTGTAAGAGCAACTCGTTTCATCAGAATCTGAGAATAGAATTAGTGCCACAATGGTGGAATGAAAAATTAACTTGTGCGTCTATTTGCTCGCAGCCCTGTTCTGTAATGTGTATAATATTGATGAATAACTGTTTCGAGAAAAAAGTATTTTAAATGTATAGTACAGCTAATACGAGGTTAAACTAGTCGTTTTCTATTAATTAGATATATTAAGAAATTTCTTTTTTGGCACAAACCTACTTATCTGGTTATGTATATATATATATATATATATATATATATATATATATATACAGGGTGTTTCAGGAGGAAAGGTCAATACTTCGGGAGGTGATAGTATCGGTCATTGTGAGAAAAAAAGTTCATATGAACATGTGTCTAATTCTGAATGGTTACGGAGATAGAGCTGTTTGAATCTACAAATACAAAATCATTGGTAATGGTAATCAAGAAAGAGAAACCAATTATCGTTTCTAACATTTAATGTTTAAACATTGGCTTTTTGAATGGTATCAAATACAGAAATGACAAATTTGTTACAGTTTACAATACGTTTTCGAAAATCCCACCGTCAACCTCACTGCACTTTGTAACTCGTGTGCGAAGATCGCGTGTTGTTCGTCTGAGTTAATCTTGACGTTCCTTTATGCGGGCAGCAGCATCCAAAATGCGCGCGAGCAATTCGTCTCGTGTGTCCACCTTTTTTTGTAAACTTGACTTTTCATCCATCCCCACAAACAATAATCTAACGGAGAGAGGTCTGGAGACCTCGGTGGCCATTGAATTGGACCACCGCAGCCGATCCATCGACCAGGGAAAGTTTGATTTAGGTATTGCATCACCAGACGGGTAGAATGTGGAGGAGCTCCGCCATGCTGAAAGTACATACCAGCGCGTGTAGCCAAAGGAACATCCTCCAATAGTCCTGGCAATTCATTTTTGCAGAAATTCTAGGTAACTTTGTCCTGTAAGACGATTCTCTAAAGTAACAGGGCCAATCAGCTGATCATCGATGATACCGCACCACACACACTGGCAGAGAAGCGATGTTGAAAATTTGTTTCCACAGTGGCATTTGGATTTTCGTCTGACCACCGACGAGAGTTACGAGTGTTGTTAATACCGTCACGGTAAAAGTAGCTTCATCGGTGAACAGTATTAATCGAAGCAATCGGCGATTAGCATTTACCCAATGACAAAATTCCAGTCGTATGGCAGCGTCTCCTGGTTGAAGGTGTTGTACACGCTGTACATGATATGGATGCAAGCCTTCCTCACGTAATGTTCGCCATCCTCTTGTGTGTGGTACACCGAGACGTGTAGAAATTCTTCGTGAGCTAGTAGTAGGACTACGCTCTACCAACTGAAGAATGTTTTTCACTTCATCCACATCTTGTTGACCTTCACGTTCAGATGAAACATGAGCGCTGGGAAGTGTACCAATCTCACGCAATGTGTTGAAAACCCTGGTAAACACTCTTCGATCTGGAATTCTGCGGTTCGGAAACCGTCGACGGTATTCTGCAACAGCAGCTGTTGCACTTCCATCGCAAAAACCGTAGACATACACCATATCTGCATATTCGGCATTTGTGAAGGTGTGTGGCATTCTTAACACTGCTTCAAACACCAAACATTGTCACTCACAACAGTCAGCTGTCGATTGGCTTATGTTACATGCTTACAGTACAGCTTACATGGTTCAAGGTTATAGGGGAGGGAAGGGGGAGGAAGAGCTGCGCGCGCATCAGATTCAAACAGTTCTATCTCCGCAACCATTCAGAATTAGACACATGTTCATATGAACTTTTTTTCTCACAATGACCGATACTATCACCTCCCGAAGTATTGACCTTTCCTCCTGAAACACTCTGTATATATATATATATATATATTTGTTTTTGTGTGTTTATATTATATATTGTTAATGGTATGATGATGTGATAAGCTTAATAGGACCATAGGATTTGAAATAGAAGCATAAAATAGCATAATCTAGCTCTCTAACCTGAGTAAAAAAAATTATGATCGGAATAAAATAAAAACTGAAACATGTAACAATAACAACAACTAGTCATCGGAAATAATAAATTAGAAACAACAGAAGCATGCCAACGTTAAAAGATTGAGTTGCCAACTGTTTTTATTACGAAGGAAATCAAATGTTTAATTTAAATAATCGTTTACATATATAATAATAATAATAATAATAATAATAAACATTATTATTATTATTATTATTATTATTATGTGGATGTTTAGAGACGGAAAACAGATTTGATGATTCAGTATTTGATCATGAATCTACCCGAATATGCATGACTAGACTGAGTTTTCTTTGCGCATGACACAACTTGATGTAACTAGTGAAATAAATGGCTGAATTAGTGCTAGCATTTCTTTAAATTTACCTTACAGAAACATAGCTTAGAACAACAGTTACAGGTTGACTGGATAAACTATATGCCAATGAAGGAAGACATCGATATTTGAATTTATGAAATAAAAATTGCATGCATTCAAATGTGCGTGTGCATCCTGGTCTTTTTCAAAAGGGCTGATATATATATATATACACACTTACTTTTGTTACTTTTGTTGAGTTTGAACGACGGTTCAGGATCGACCTGCGGTCGACCCCTCTGCAGCATCCTGCCTCATTTGCGGGATTTGGTGAAAGAGGGAATTGCTCTCTGATCTCCTCCTGCCCTCGTAGCCAGCCACACATGGCTGGTCAGGGACTTTGCACAAGAATCTGTCCAGCTGGTTCTTGAAGTTATTCAGGTTGGTGTGCTGGAGATTCCTCACTTCTTTTGGAAGGACATTGAAAAGCTTTGGGCCCCTTATTCTGAGGGTATTTTCCATCCTTGTTTTCATGGCTCCTTGTCCCACCGCAGCTGGGACCGTACAAAATCTGCTTCTTCTCTCATTCCAGTTTGTTTCTATCTCATTTCTGAGGTTAGGGACAGAGCCCTGAAGTATTTTCCATATGTATATTATTGTGTACCGCTCGCGCCTTCTTTCAAGAGAGTAGAGTTCCAGGGATTGTAGTCGAGACCAGTAGTCTTCACCTTCCGTTTCCTCTATCTTAGACGTAAAAGTCCTTTGTATAGCTTCAATGCTCTCAATGTCTCTTTTTCTGTGTGGGCTTGTGAGTACTGAGCAATACTCAATTATTGGTAGGACTAGACTCTTCCATAATTTGAGCATAATGTTTGCTTTTCTGCTGCGGAAGCTCCTCCAGATGATTCCCATTATTTTTCTAGTCGTTGTGATTTTGATTTTATAGTGCTCTCTGAATTCTGCATCCGACGACATTATTACTCCAAGATCCCTGACTTGTGGATTTGGTGTTATCTGTTTGGCTTGCGGAGTTTTGTACCCTTTTTCCTGTAGCTCTTTGTTATTACCATATCTTAGAAGTTGGAATTTTTCTTCGTTGAACTTCATATTGTTGTCTTCTGCCCACTGGAATAATGTTTCAATGTCGTTTTGTAGTTTTCTTATGTCATCTTCGTTCAATATTTCCTTACATATCTTTGTGTCATCTGCGAAGCATGATACAATACTGTCCTTAATATCTGCATCAATATCTGCAATCATTATTATGAACAGCAAGGGAGCTAATACTGTCCCTTGTGGGACAGAGCTCACGACTTCCGAGACTTCCAATTTAACTCCGTTTACGACCACTCTTTGCGTTCTTTGCGTCAAGAAATTAAATATCCACCTTCCTAGCTTTCCAGTAATTCCTGTATCCTTAAGTTTGAGTGCTATGATTCCATGGTCCCATTTATCGAAGGTTTTAGCAAAGTCAGTATATATTATCAATGTTTTGTCCTCGACACAATGTTCCTATTATTTTCTCCTGGTGGTCTAGTAGCTGTGACAGGCATGATCTACCCGCCCTGAAGCCATGTTGATTTGGGTTGTATAAGTCATTTTCTTGTAGGTAGTAGGTAGTTTTGCCTCTAATTATGCGTTCAAAACACTTTATAAGGTGTGAGGTGAGAGCCACTGGACGATAATTTTTATACTATATATATAAATATATATATAATTAGCTATGATAATAATGATAATATTTGCTGATCATGATGAATGTTAGCTCGTTACTAACGAATGGATTGAAATATTTAAGCTTCCCCTAAGATTAGATAAATGAAATTTAAATGAATTTAGTTAATATTTTCTGGATCTATTTCGGAATACAAATATTAGAACAAAACAGAATTTAACTATTCATTCTGTATTAATATATTAAACCGAAACGATGAATTTATACACAGTTGGCAAAAAGTTATTTTTAAGGTCTTCTGCTGTATTTTTTGAGATCTTACACATCTTCGAAAAAGTCAATTAGGTAGGTTGTCTATTATGGAATTTTTTTAAAAGTTTTTCCTATTTAAACCAAAATAATCTCTAATATTCAGATTGCAAGGCTCGTTTGTCAAGATCATGTTATCATGAGGCCACGGTCGGCGTTAAAGAAATCTATCCTATTTGTCAGACACTACAGTTCTTTTTATATACATAATATATACATTGTTTCCATTTACTAGTATATATATATATATATATATATATATATATATCAGCAGAAACCTGATGCTCGAGAAATGCATATTTTGCCTGAACGCTTCCAGAAAGATAAACTAACGGGACCCGCAAAACCAGACATTGCGTAACGCGCCGAAACGCTGTATAAAATGAGCCATAACATTTTTTCCTACTCAACTCAACCTCTCGTCAGGGAATGTTTGTTTGTTTGTATTTTTTTTTTTTTTTTAAACCTCTCTCATGAAAGATCGTGAAGTTGGGAATGTGCGGGGGAGTAACGCGGGGAGTAAATTCTCAAATTGATTTAATTTCCTCGGCCCAAATGAAATCATACTACTGGGTTCCTGCAATTTTATATAAAATATATAAATTTAAAATAGTTATCGTAGAAGTATGTAATTACCTCCAAAAATAATAAATTGGGCGTAAAATATTTAACCACGTATAATGTATTCCGAAATCACCAAATTCCTCCTATATTTTCGTCGATTGTCGATTGTCATTAGCTCCAACATGTGATGTCTTTTATTTTTTGAAAATGTTAATCACTTTCGCTTGCGTTAAGGTAGGGAGGGGTTCCATTGAAATGTTTAGAGAATGCAGCTGTAGCTACATTTTGTTGAGAAAGAAAGTGATACAAAATTAACACCGAATAGGAGCGAACGTAATTTTAGCAATATATACTGTATATATATATATATATATATATATATTATATATATATACAGGGTGTCCCATAAGTTTGGAACCATATGGTAAAATAAGTAATTCATGTTTTTCCGTTTATGCAAGTTTAACAGATTGCAGCCGGACCGCGCGCCGATAACACAGCTGCGTCGGCAAACTTGTAGCAAAGTTCAGGGAAACGGGATCCATAGGAGATAAACCACGCAGTGGACCTCCGAGGACATCCACCGACGATGGCACAGACGCTACCATCCTCGCTCATTCCACAAACAGTCCCCAAAAGTCTCTTCGGCGTTTTTATTGCCGTTTTTATCATTTTCCGCTATGGTTCCAGACATACGGGACACCCTGTGTATATATATATATATATATATAAATATTATATATATATGCCTCGGTGGTGTAGTGGTTAGCGTCGCTGACTACGAATCCATTTAATTTATGTAGTGCGCACCCTTTTTCAATTGCACTTATTTCTTACGCGCGTGTTCGTTTATTGCAGGATGACTCTGCCTATCCACTCGGATGGCTCTTTAATTTTATACGCGTATTTTCCCTCGGCTTACTTGAAGCCCACTTTGAATGTTAAACTTTCAATGTTAATTTACCCTCAGCTTACAAGAGAGGCCTATTGCAAGGTAGCATAAAAACGACACACTCCCTCTTCTAAAGTTTATTCAATTTCACTCCAATTAGTATATACATTCAAAGAAATAAGCTGATTACAAATTTTGTTAAATGGAAGAAAATCAAATTGTTCATTTACAGAAAATGTTTACAAATATTTAAGTCTCAAAAAATCCTTTATACAGAGGGGTTTCTTATTTGCGTGTAACAAAACAACAGCACTAAATTCAAATTTCGTAATCTAAAAAGAGGTTGGGAAGATGGTTTACTTACAAAAATTTTGGAAAGTTATTCTCAACAGTTCTGTGCGAGTCCCTCAGATTTATTTCCAGAACAAAACAAAAAAAAAGGTCTGTCCAATAAATTAGATTTCTTCACAAAATAACTGAAGGGTCATGCACTAACTTACGGGGTTTCCACTGGAACCAACTTCAACACAAGATATTGACTCTTCCCTGAGGAAACCTAATAGGTCGCAAAATTACAGTTTAACATTTAATTTGAACAAAATTAAATTAATTGAAATTTCACAAAATTCTTGGTCTGTCGGCTAACATTAATTAAGATCTTCTAACTAAGTTCTTTTCTCCCGATCGCTAACAGTAAAGTTCTTACACACCAGTTCGCGTAAACGAAGGCAATTCAAATTTTAAGTACAATCGTGAGACAGTTTTAATTCAACTTAGAAATTTTCTATCACACCACAGATGTTAAGGAGTTATTTCTTACAAGCCACTTTTAACTTTCAGGACGGATCTACAACTGACTTAAGAATCTAAAATACGCATTAAAATTCCAAGGACTCTGCCTTCCCATATTCGGAATGACCTATCAAAACATTTTCAATACATAAGGTCGTCCCTACGAAGGATTTCCTCCATACATAAGGAAAGAAGGAGCTCTTTCTCTTCCCTTATTGGGTGTTCCCAGAATCATTGTCCTTTGATTGGATTGACATTCCCGTCCAAAGATAAAACTCCTCCTTTTCCGGAAATTAATTTAAAATACAGTTCTTCTCTTCGAAGCCGCTTGGTTTCCCAAATTTATGACCAACGTCATGGTCCAATTTAACAAGTGGATTCGAAGTCTGTCTCCCAAAAGTTTAGCCACAAAGCGAAGCGAAAACAAACCATTTTACATCTGAACTCGGCCCGCTTGTTTTCCCTTCTCTTTGTAGCTCTGGCCGCCTTCCGACCCTGCTATAAAATCTCGGTCACAAGGCTGTTCGGGTTTCTACCATTCTCGTGAGAACACAAAATAAAAATCGAACGAACGTTAAACAATCTGAAACATTTTCATTTATTTATTTATTATTAATCATAACCCAAACCACCTTGCTTTAGAGATCTGAACAAAATCGTAAAACTAAAATTTCTGCTCTTATTCTCGCAAGAGATTTCGGCATGCAAATTTACGGTCACAACACGAGACCCGGCGCGCAGCAAAACCCAGCTGTTCATCCTTTCACACAATAAAGAAAGTGGTTGGTAGATAAAGGGGCACCCTGGGTGGCTTAGTGATTAAGACGCTGGGGTGCTGGTGAGGCGTGGTTCGGATTCCATGTTAAAGAGTGTAGGTCTAAGGTAGAGTGAAAAGCTTGACCTTCGTCAGAATGAACATTTCAGGGCGGAAGCTAACCAAAGGTTAAACAAAGGTTAAAGGTATATATATATATATATATATATATATATATATATATATATATATATATATATATATATATATATATTAATAAGGTGTAACAAAAGTCCGTATCCGTAGTATATTTACTTTACTGATCTGACGACATTAGATTTTTTCCTTTGGGGTCATCTCAAGTTAATCGTTTGTTCATTAAACCAACAGACCATTGATCGCTGAAAGAAATAATTCACGAGGAATATGTCAAAAATATTTTCTTCACTGTTGAATTCAGCATATTTGCCAGAATTCACGCATACAAATAAATTTCTTGTATTTACTACAATTTAATAAAATAAATACTCTATGCGTAAGGATTTTTGTTACACATCATATATATATATATATATATATATATATATATATATATATATATATATATATAATGATTTTGAAATTGCATATGTAAATTGAATAATAATTTTATCCACAAATCAAATAGAAAACAGTTCTTCAGATTACTTTCGAGTTTCTCGGAACTTCTCATTTACTGAAGAGGAATTGATATAAACTTGAACATACTCGAAAATACTTTTAAAAAAATTTGTTTTCGATACCCTTTCTGAAAGAGAGAGAGAGAGAGAGAGAGAGAGAGAGAGAGAGGTAAATACCTGGATTGTTTAAAGATAAATATTTTACACCGGAAAGTATTGAAAATCTCGCCCCAAAAATACAGTAATTACTTTTGAACCATGAAGAAATGTCTCCTAATTATGAGACTAATAACACCGCATGTCCCTAATCCAGAAACCATGATCGATCGACAAAAGCATGACATCAAAATGGACTTTAAATCTCTCACTTCTTAATATCATTATTATCAAAGTTTTTCCTGAAAAGACGTTTCAGTTAATTTACTTTTTGTTGTTATGAATTTTGTCATCTCTCTCTCTCTCTCTCTCTCTCTCTCTCTCTCTCTCTCTCTCTCTCTCTCTCTCTCTCTCCATCGGAATCTGGGTGATGAGGCTCTGAGTTCTCTCCCAGCTGCTGATTCCTGAGGTGGGTTAGGCCTACCACGCATCTAGTCAATGCTCGGCTCAGTGACCCATGGGACTCTCTCACCCTTTTGCAGTAGGGAAATGAGTTTCCCTATATGAGGGGTCCCGCATCTTACGGTACCTAAGTGCCAAAATTAAAATTCGCCACAAATCGCCTCCAAAGTTCAGCAATATTCTGGCAATAGTATCTCTGTTACTAATTGAGCTAGAACGTTCATTTTTGGCTAAATTAGAGTTCTAAGTATGCTAATGAAGATGATGAGTTTTTGGAATAGATTTTCATATTTTATATTTTATATATATTTTTTTTATTTTTTTATTTTCTTATTATGCCGAACTTTGGGTCCGATTTCTGGCACAGAATGAGGTGAAAAAGTAGTTCGCTTCATAAGGTTTTTAACCATACTTCTAGTGTCGTAAGGTCATTATAACCCAAACCGTAGGTACCGTAAGACGCGCGACCCCTCATATACTGTGTATATATATATATATATATATATATATATCACAAAGAAAAAACAAAAATAATATAATTGGTGCAGAAGATATTTTAGGATGAGCATACAATTCACGTGGAAAAGCTACCAGAGTTTTAGCCCTTCTTATCTAAAGCTGTTCTGAATTAATTCAAAATAATATGATCGAGCGAAAAAAGACCGTGGCTAAGGTTTAAATTGTTTGTAAGTTGAATAATGGCAGACTCAGAATGTTTCTATTAACAATGATGCTTGAGTGAAACAAAATTGAAGAAGTATTCCAGTAATACAATGGGACAACCTGACAAATGGACAAAAAGGGCACTGGACGACTGTCCCATTTAATGGAATATTGATGTTGTTTACATGCGTGTTCAAATCTTTTCCCGTCTGTCCAATGTAAAATTGTTTACAACCAATTTCATAGATAGTGCTTGAATTATTATCGGTAGGACTATTCTGTATTCTGACATTTTTCACATTGCACAGACGGGAAAAGACTCGAACACGCGTGTAAAACAACATCATATTCCATTAAACTGGGACAGTCGTCCAGTGCCCTTT
The DNA here is from genome assembly GCA_023014485.1 of Bathynomus jamesi. Lineage (NCBI taxonomy): Eukaryota > Metazoa > Arthropoda > Malacostraca > Isopoda > Cirolanidae > Bathynomus > Bathynomus jamesi. The sequence goes on along the minus strand of JAJOZX010004515.1, from coordinate 320,891 downwards.
TTGTTCATTTGTCAGAGTTGTCCCATTGTATTTACCGGAATACTTCTTCATTTTTGTTTCATTCAGGCATCATTGTTAATAGAAACATTCTTGAGTCTGCCATTATTCAACTTACAAATAATTTAAACCTTAGCCAGGGCCTTTTCTCGCTCGATCATGTTATTTTGAATTCATTCAGAACAGCTTTAGATAAGAAGGGTTAAAACTCTAGTAGCTTTTCCACGTGAATTGTATGCTCCTCCTAAATATTTTCTGCACCAATCATATTACAGTATTTTTGTTTTTCTTTTCTGATCTATCTATTAAGCTTGTGATCAATTTCAGTATTCCTGAATATGTCATTAGTAGAGGTGGAAAGAGTACATCAGTACTCGAGTATTCTTGTACTCGAGTACGTGTATTTGTTGTACTCGTATTCGTACTCGACCTCAAGGGAATCTGAAATCGCTGTAATCGTACTCCTACTCGACCAATCAACCTCTCGTGACCAATTACCACGTGCTACTAATTTGTCTATGTTGTTCGGTAACTATAGCAACCTATAGTTTCCAGAATGTTCTAGAAAGCCTTCTAGGAGAATATAAATGCTTGCGCAGGGCATCGCGGAGGTTAGTATTAGTTACAGATCTGTAGAGGTCTGGTGGTATCTGACGTCATATATTTCATTGTAATATATATACACATCTGAGTTTTACAAGGTATGTATTTATATTTTTAGTTTTTATTTATTTTTATAAGAAAGCTGAGTTATTTTGATGGAATATAAAACATCTTACAAAAGATGTTGAATAAAGCATTACGTAATTGACATGACTTATAAGTTTATAAGTACATGTGATATATATATATATATACACAGGGTGTCCATAAATGTTTACCCTGAAAACAGTATGCTCTCATGTTTTAATGACGAATCTTACATCCGTTTTCTTTTTACAGGTGATCTCGTACACGCATAGAGTTTCTGTGCTGGTGTGTTTCGTCTACCGCATTCGCCGCTAGGTGCGCTGTAGTAGCTGTTCAGTTCAGTTAAGATGGCGTCTGTGACAGAGAAGGTACAATGTGTTGTGTGGCTTGCAGAAACAAAATCTCCTCTCAGTGTTCAGCGAAGGTTCAGAACAAAGTATGGAAAGAATCCATCTGATGTGAAGTTAATTAAGTCGTGGATGAAAAAATTCTTGGGAACTGGAAACGTGGAAAAGGGAAAGAGCAGTGGTAGACCATCAGTTTCCGATGGGACGGTGGAAAACATTCAAACTGCTTTCACACGGTCACCAAGGAAATCGGTGAGACAAGCTTCATGCCAACTAAAGATACCGAAGTCTACGGTGCACAAGGTGTTACACAAACGTTTGAAGTCACACGCCTACAATAGGGTGTGACAGTTGCCCCAACTTTGTCCTACAATTTGTTCAAGATTTTGGTGTTGCATATTGACATAAAAAATACCCACGTGCAATATTTTGAAGATTCATGCATATTCGAGTGAGCACCAGCAATTTGAAAAATAGCGATTTTGCTTATACGGCATACGCGCCTATATATGAGATTACACAACCATCATAAGGGATATTAACACAAATCATTTGCCTGTCTTAATTAAAAGCTGTTATCACTAACACAAAAAAGTTAATCATTCTTATTCTCTCATGGTACATTAAGGGGTTTTATCATATATTCACAAGGTATTATTTCTCTAGAGCAAGAAACCATGATTTCTGTTCGGAAACAGATGATCGTTTGCGCTGATTAGGAACGCGGAGTCTGTCATTTTCAACTACTTGAAGGACTTCTTGAAAGCGCTCCTCATCCCTGGCAACATTAAGAAAGTCATGGCAAAGTTTTACACCACGCTCTGCAGCCTCATTGACGACCTGAAGCTTGTCCACAACCCGTTTCATGTTCAGGTAGTCGTCATGATCCGCCCATTCACTGGCTGGACTGTGGAGAAACTGATAGGGCATGCCTAAAATGGTGAAGAACCGGCTTGAGTCAGGCCCAATTAGGTCCACCAGGGCAGTGCCACTTTCTGGGACAGGGGGAAGATATGGCTTTCCATAGCCCCCATGATTGAGCCCCACTCTCTTAGTAACTTCAGTGCCTTCATGGCAAAGAAGGGCCTTCCTCATCTCCTCGTTTGTCCTTTCTTGTACTTGGGACGAGAACAAAGCCAGTGGGGCCAACTCCTCAGTTAGGTACCAAGTGTGTCTACCGAGTGCCACCGAGTGTTCACACTCCCAATCGACCAGAAGTTGTTTGGTTGCTGTTGATATCAAGTCTCCTTGAACCAGGCCAGCTTTTTTAGTCAAATGCGGAAGAGGTGGGACTCCAAGAAGCTTTGTGCCATTGACACCAGACACAAGAATGGGCAGGCGGTCATCAGTGCCTTTGGAATCCAGCGTGTCCATAAGTTTACCATCCCAGTCCACCAGTACTTTGTCTGATGGTTGCCATTCATCCATGATTTTTAAACTTATTTCTGACACGATGGAAGCTCGGTATCGGTGGGCCGTCCTTGCATTTAGACTCAGCTTTGATGTATCTCCACCACATGCAGATACAGGGGAGTACACAATTGCACTCAGCTGGGTCGGCGAGATGTTGTTTCGAACACTGCATGAAACAAGTTCTGCCGACTTCAGAATATCATGGGGCACAAAAATTGAAACTCCCTCTTTCACTGTTCTCCGATGTTTTCTCTTTGGTTCAGCAGTGCTGGCCTCATCAATGTCATCGTCCTCATCAGAGCTAATGGTATTGGCCCTGTATTAGCTGAATCAATATCAGCCTGTACATTCTCAGCATGATCACATTGCTCTCTCTCTTGTCGCTTCTCTCCTCGCATCTGCCTTTTCTGTCGCTTCCGAACCTTTTCTGTGAGCACTTTGTTTACCCCAGAGTAGGTAGCTACTCTGTCACTTAGCATGCTTTTCATAAAGAGTATGTCAGTATCGATGGCATCTTGTTCGGCCTGAGTTTTCCTCTTTTTCGCAGCCGCCATGTCTTTCAACACTGTGTTCTTATAAATTTCATCGTCAGGCTCAATTCTGATTTAAACTTCATAATTCCAGGATCATCAGCCCGTCTTCTATCCTCATTCTTTTTCATAAGCATCATGTAGTCTTTGTCATAGTAAGTTTTAATCACTTGGTCAATATTGTTCCTGCCTGTAATGGTCGGGACATTCGCCTTCTGGTAATGCAAAAGCACATTGTCAATGGTGGCAGATAAAGCCTGGTCCCAATGCATATCCCGAAGGTTTGCTAACAGACATAGTAAGACCTGCCTATTAGTTGGCAGTTTGCAGCCCTTTATTTCCTTTTCTCTTCTCGGGGTACGGTGCCCAATAACATTCTGACATACTCATCATCTTGCCGTGTATCCATGATTAAATTCTCTATTCACAACATCAAATCACTGTCAAGGGAAAAGAAAGAGCATCATTAAAATTAATGCAATAAAATAATACGTGGAAAATTTGTGGGTCAGCGTTCCAGACCCGGAAATGAAATCTGATAAAATGTGCTATTTTCACACTTATTTATGAAGTTCATAAGCTGAAATCGCAATATTTGCTGGTACGACGGTGCTAGCTCAAACATGCACCGATCTCCAAGAAAATTTACAGGGGTGTTTCCTAGATAAATTCACAACACTAAAACTTTGAACAGCATTGTAGGACCATTTTTTGATTTTTGGAGGGCAACGGTCACACCCTAGCCTACAAGTACAAATTGTTCCAGAACTGAAGCCCGATGACCGTCCAAAACGTGAACAATTCGCTATTGACATTTTGAACAGCATTGACGAGCATAATGACTTCTTGTTACGTGTCTGCCTTTCAGACGAGGCTACGTTTCATCTTAGTGGTAGAGTCAACAGACACAATGTGCGTATTTGGGGATCGGAAAACCCACGTGCCGTAAGGGAGCATATTCGGGGCAGTCCGAAGATCAATGTCTGGTGTGGACTAATGCATGACCAGATAATTGGTCCTTTCTTCGCTGAGAACACTGTTTCCGCAACTGTGTACCTGGATATGCTCACCAATTACGCCATCCCCCAGCTGCAGGACAGGCAGCCAACTGTCATCTTCCAACAAGATGGGGCACCCCCTCATTGGGCGCATGTTGTTCGTGAAGCTCTCGACGCAACATTTCCAAATCGATGGATTGGCAGGGACGGGCCAATCCCATGGCCCCCAAGATCAGAAATTACCCCGCTGGATTTCCTTCTCTGGGGTCATGTTGAAGATTTGGTTTATGCAACAGTTGTTCCAGATATCACGACATTGCGAGAACGCATTACGGATGCAATTGCAACAGTTAACCCACAAATGTTGGAAAATGTGTGGCGTGAGTGTGAATACCGTTTAGACATTTTACGTGCCACTAGGGTTGCACATGTGGAAGCTTATTAAGTTCATTAACTATGTATCAAAACTTTGTATGTTTATCTACTTATGATTAAAACTGTTTGAATACGAGTGTTTATTTAAAAGTTATAGCATGCTTTAATCAGGGTAATCCAAATCAGAGGGAATTGGACGACTTAATTAGAGATTTGGGTTTGACGAAATCAGGGTCTGAGCTTCTGACCTCCAGACTCAAAGAGTGGAATTTGCTTGGAGAAGACTGCAAGAGCACTGTATACCGAAAGCGGCATGAAGAGTTTGCAAGGTTCTACGATGTCAATGGCTCTCTCTGTTATTGCAGCGAGGTTAATGGTCTATTCACAGCTACTGGGTTAACACACATACCCTCAAAGTGGCGCCTGTTTATTGACAGTTCAACTCGGAGTTTAAAAGCTGTTCTACTCCACAATGGGAACAAATATCCATCTATACCAGTTGCACATTCTGTTCAAATGAAAGAGGACTATGAAAATGTCAAACTGCTCACTCAAATCAGGTATAAACAATATAACTGGGACGTGTGTGGTGATTTCAAAATGATTAGTTTCCTGTTAGGTTTACAAGGGGGGTTTACTAAATATTCATGTTTTCTTTGCCTGTGGGATAGCAGGGCTTCAACTGAGCACTATAAAACAGTTCAGTGGCCTCCACGTGAAGGACTGCAACCAGGAAAGTACAATGTACTCAGAGAACCTCTTGTGAAGCCTGACATAGTTCTGCTACAACCTCTCCATATTAAGTTGTGTCTAATTAAGCAGTTTGTAACTGCGTTAGATTTTGGAGGGGAAGTTTTCCAACAGATTCGGGTCATGTTCCCTAAACTCTCTGAGGCCAAAGTCAAGGCCGGCATCTTTGTAGGACCACAAGTCAATGCGCTGTTGAATTCAAAGAACCTTGAAGCCAAGATGACTCCGATCGAAAAAGAGGCTTGGTGTGCTTTCCGTGATGTGGTTCGTGGGTTTTTAGGCAACCATAAAGCACCAAACTATAAGGAGTTAGTGTCAAACTTGATTAATTGCTATGGCAAAATGGGGTGCCATATGTCTTTAAAATTACACTATCTGCATTCACATCTAGACTTTTTTCGTGATAACCTGGGCGATGTGAGTGAAGAACATGGCGAAAGATTCCATCAAGATATTCAAACGATGGAGAAAAGGTACCAGGGCCATTGGGATGCTTCCATGATGGGAGACTACGTATGGTCGCTGATCAGAAAGGATAAGAATGTTCATACGCGGAAGTCGCGTTCTTCAGTGCATTTTTAAGGAACGCACACTGCATAACGAGGCTTGTTATTCTCTTATCGGTTCTCCTCATGATATATATTATATCCTTCGCACCATTTTGGTTTGTCAAACAATTTTGGCTCAATAAACATTAATTTCCAAGTGTTTTCATTTTCAGAAAATATTTGTTAGCCTTCTTTATATACTTTGCCCTATGAAAAGTGTGATAACCTATATTTTTGAAACGGTTGATGATAGAGCAAAACCAATATCATTTTTGGAATCAGCGCCCCGAAATCATTAAGAAACGACAGAGAAATCACAATAAACAGAAAAATTTCAAATTTTGTTACCAAGTGTAATCAGAACGATGTATTTGTGTTTTATTTATTCCTTGTACACAATTATATCATTTGTTTGTTTCTAAAACGGATTTCAGAATAATTAATTAATTGCTATTTGTCAAATCGGTCTTCTAAGCCAACTGACGGAGGAATATATGCTTTAAATAAATAAATAGCGCAATCTGACAACTCAGCTTTCTAAGTCAGATGACAGAAGAATATAAGGAATAATTAAATAAATATTGCTATCTGGCAACTCAGCCTTCTAAACCAACATTAATATATGGAATAATTTAAAAAATAACGAATCTGGAAACTCAGTCAACTGGCTGATGAATATATGGAATAATTAAATAAATATTGCTATCTGGCAACTCCGCCTCCTAAACCAACATTAATATATGGAATAATTAAATATTTAATGCTATCTGGCAACTCATCCTTCTAAGACAACTGGCTGAATAATATATGAAATAATTAAATACATGGCGCAAACTGGCAACTCAGCCAAGTGGCTGTTTAGGGGCCTATAAGAGAGCGGCGGGGTGGCTGAAAACCTCATATGCAACTAACAGCTGTCAGGCGAAGAACCCCCTCCTCTGGGTCCTCTCCCCTCTCTCTCTCTCTCTCTCTCTCTCTCTCTGTGCCCCTTTGGCGGGTGAGGCCGTCCCACCTTCTCCCCCAAATAGGCCCCTTATGTTAGGTATGCCCCTTTGGGTGGTTCAGCTTGGGGGATAACTCCAAGTTGCATACCCCTTGCAGCCCCATTTTGGGGTTGGCAACAAAGGGTTGGCACTCCCCTTTGGGTGGTTCAGCTTGGGGGATAACTCCAAGTTGCATACCCCTTGCAACCCCATTTTGGGGTTGGCAACAAAGGGGGTTGGAGGTTGGCTCTCTTGGAACATTATGCAATTGCAATCTGGCATTTTGCGCCCATAATACTGAATATATATATATATATATAATTATATATATTATATATATATATATATAGGGTGAACCAAATGTAGGTGGACAGTAAATGATAACGTTTATTTTGAGAATACATATTTAATTTTTTTTATACTATAATACAAAATAAAATTTAAATAAATTTAGTTATAATATTTAATATAATAAAACACAAACACCATAGTTATAATGAACACCATAGTTATAATATAATATAACACAAACCGTATTCAACCTACTGTCCACCTACTTTTGGTTCACCGTGTATATTAACGTAAAGAACGACGCTTTGTATAGGAGAATTAACCGCGCAAGATGAGAGCGAAAGAACGAAACAAATGAAAAATGAGGTAACCACATATCTGACCGTCAATCGGAAGATCCTGGTTCGATTCCCGGGTGGTTACCTCATTTTTTCATTTGTTTCGTTCTTTCGCTCTCATCTTGCGCGGCTAATTCTCCTATACAAAGCGTCGTTCTTTACGTTAATTATACTGCGTGTTTGCAGTTATAATATATATATATATATATATAAATAAAATGAAAACTCCTAGGATAAAGAAAAATGATTCCAAGGTCTTTCGTGTTTTCAGAAGTACACCTCTTTGGAATTATTTTCTTCTTCCTTGTGGGTTTGCATCATTCATTCATTCCACGTGTGAATTGTGAAATTCAGCCCATGTATATGTGTATATAATGTAGGCTATCTATATATATATATATATATATATAATTTTCCAGTAGCTCAATGGTTACGGAGTCGGACTGTAGGCGTTGAGGCTCTGAGTTTGCTACCAGTTCATAGCCCAGGTTGGGTTCAGGTTACCCTGGAGGCACACAGACCTCAACAAGGTGGAGAAAATGGATGCCGGATATATATATATATATATATATATATATATATATATATATATATATATATATATATATATATATATATAATTAGGGTGGTCCAAAAAATAAAATTTTGTAATTTTTTACCTCAACATGGCTGCTCCTGTTCCTATATCTATCAAACATCTCCATGCCAAATTTCAGCCTAATTGAATGATATTTAGTGGTCGCTATGAATTTCATTTTACTACTCATTTCTATTAGATTGATCTTCTGGGTTAAAAAATGAAAAAACAAAGGCAAATACTAAGGGCTATTCAAAATGATTCACCTGATTTCAAATGAGAATATTTTTTAATGTTACAAATACAGAGTGATTTGTGATACATCAACCAAAAGAAAAACTGTCCACATTTTGTCTCTCACCTCATAAATGCTCCATGTGACTTCCCCTAGTTACACGAGCAACGTCGACACGATAGTCGAATTCCTCCCATACTCGCTCCAGCATGTCCGTTGTCACTGACTCTACGGCAGTAACAATGCGAGTTCGGAGCTCATCCAAAGATGTGGGCAACGGTGGCACGTACACAGTATCCTTAACGTACCCCCAAAGGAAGAAGTCGCACGGTGTAAGATCCGGCGACCTAGGGGGCCAGCTGTGGAGCACCAAGTCATGGGGCCCACTGCGACCAATCCAACGGCGAGTGAGCACTTCGTTGAGAAAACGGCGAACATTCAAATGCCAATGAGGCGGCGCCTCATTTTGCTGAAAAATGTAGTCGCCGGAATCTTCGTTCAATTGCGGAAATAACCAGTTCTGCAGCATATCCAGATAGAAGTGACCAGTCACTGTTTTCCATGAAAAAGAAGGGGCCGTAAACCTTTGCCCAGGAAATGGCACAGAAGGTGTTAACTTTAGGTGAGTCGCGCTCGTGCTCGATTGTTGCATGTGATTGTTGCATGTGGTTGTTGCGTGCCCCATATGCGAAGGTTGTGACGGTTCACCTTGCCACTTAAATGAAAAGTTGATTCGTCACTGAACACCAGGCGGGGAGCAAATTCGTCATCCTCCATAGCCTCCTGCATAAGATCGCAAAAGTTCTGTCGTTTTAACTTGTCCCCCGGCCGTAGAGCCTGCAACAGTTCCAACCTGTATGGCTTCATATGCAAGCGCCGTCTCAAAACACGCCAAACAGTCGTCTGAGGAAGTCCCAATTCTCGACTGGCGCGGTTTGTTGATTTCCTCGGGCTACGTTGGAAACTCTCTCTGATTCTTTGCACATTATCCTCAGACACGCGCGGTCGTCCTGTGGACTTGCCTTTACACAAACATCCTGTTTCCTCGAACTGCCGATACCACCGACGGATGCTCTGAGCACCCGGTGGATCTGTTCTGCAACGTCGACGAAACTCACGCTGCACTGTGACTACCGATTTACAGCTCGAAAACTGCAACACACAAAACGCCTTCTGCTGTGCGGACGCCATTTTCACACTGACTGTTTGTTGCTAGGCTAGGCCACGGCGTGACTTTGGAGCCCTCTCGCGGTGATCTTGTAAAACTAGGAGATTTCCTCTTTCATGAGGTGTATGCCCAGTTAATGCACGGTTGATAGGTACGGAAGTATTCTCAGTTAAAATAGGATGAATCATTTTAAATAGCCCTAGTTTATTTGTTTGAAAACAGATTAAATCTCAAAGAAAACAGCTTATATTTTTAGAAAACAGAATAAGTCTTAAAGGAAACAGATTAATTTTTAAAGAACAAAAATGATATGTTTGATAGAAAATTACATTTATCATTCGTTTATAATATACATCATTACTAGATTAAGGCTTCATCACTGACTCCTTCGAAGACGATGAGTAGTCTTGGCGATGTTTTGCTACTAATCGGAGGATGAATTGTTTTTGTTCTTCATCCTTCGTCAAAGATGTATTATATACCTTAATAAGGGCGATACCCCTCTCCGCCGAATCATTGACAACTTTTAGGTTGATCGCTATACATCAAAACTCTTGAAAGCAATCATCCTCCGTCCAGGAATTGGGATCAGTCCTCAGGAATGTATCCTCCGCTGCCTTCCTTCCTTCCTTCTTTCTTTAACAGAGTGAAGATTCCCAGGGTCCTTTTGGTGACCATTTCATACAAATTCAAATCTTCAATGTTTCCTTCAAGCTTCAATCGGCGAGTAACAGTGGTATTCTCGTTACGTTGGAGGTTTACGACCATCTTCCGTTTCGTCTCGGCATCGACTCTAGGATCGAAGAATACAAGGCCGATAAGATGCTCTCCAAGATACCACAGGTGCCGTTGAAGAGCTGTGGATGCTGCTTTGGAAATGGTCTGATTTGGGTACTTTGGCAAGATTTTAAGAAGCAGAATATCGTTGAAAGGAGCGTTGATTCCGATGGGGGCCTCGTTCCAAAAAACGTGCGTAGACCAAGGCGATAAACAGAGAGAGTTTGGTGATACTCTCCGTCTCACGTGCTGTCAGCTGTAGTTGATGCTTGAACAGATAAATTTTGAGGACGTAGATGGCCTTGGCCATCCGTGCATGGTGGGTTGGTCCTGGAGTGCGGACCTTGACTTCTTTCTCATCACGGCACCCGAGGAAGGTAAGGCAGAGTTGTAACAATTCCTCGTAGTCATCACGCGATTGTTTAGACTCTAGTGCCTTTGTGAAGTATTGGATCATTTCCTCTCGAAGCTGGAACATCTTTTGATCTCTGAATAGGTTGTTTGAAGCCTTCATGAAGGAATCCTTCTGAAGTGATGGCCATTTTTTCTGAAAACGTTTAAAGAGAGTCATTTCCGGGCCACCTGTGGGTCCAAGTGCGTTGTAGGTGTTTGCCAAGACGACTTCAAGGATATGATGTCGACAAGCGATCCAGACAAGTTCCCTCCCTACTGCTTTTTCAATTATGGTACAGGCTCCCCTGTGAAGGCCAGTATTAGACGCAGTTGTGTCAAGTACGAGACCTTGGATCTCACCGCGAAGATTCCAGTCATCAATCTTCGAAATGCAAGCGTTGGCCTGTTCTTCTCCTGCAGCTCGTTGTATTTTTGGCACGGCTAGGAGTTTTTCCATCCCATTTCCCTTAACGATTACCGC